>JARHVA010007521.1:427500-505000 GCA_037957365.1 Torreya grandis
CAGAAACAACAAAGAATAGGAGCTACAAGAAACAACCAATCTTGTATTAACACTCTTCGAGAAGGAAATAAAATAAAGAAATATCTCTCTCTCTCTCTTCTCACACCTCTCAGATGTACAGATCTCTTTCCCTCAAGAGTTCTCTCTCTCTCGATCACAACCAATTCCACTACTTGAATTGATTCGCCTTCTTTCTCTTACAAGCTTATAATGATATGAGGATCTAACCCTATTATATAGAAGTAGGATTCATGAGCTATGTATTCTCCACCATTAGATACACCTCTTAATCAAAGGTTCAAATCTATCCTACCAAAAATAGAAACACAGACTCAAAACTAACAGTTAATCTTATCGTGCAAACAATTTGTTCTCCCTCAAAAATAGACTTCTAGAATGCACAAGTGACTAACGTCAGTCCCTATCTATCTGCATATGACCGATGTTGGCCGATCCATAACTGACATCCACAGCTTTTGGTCGATCCTTGACTGATGTCAGCAGCTGTGTAACTCCAACAACCTCTACATTTACTCATCTGGTAAAGATTTTAGCTCCACTACTCAACAATCTAACACTTGGAGATAAACAGTTACACCTGTACCTATACAACAACATCCTCTTGCTTATTTCTCCATCTTCAAGTTCAATCTTGAAGATGAACAAAATTTGAATGAAGATTCAACTTTTCCTTTGTTACCAGCTTTGTTAACATATCAGTAGGTTTTTTTCTGTATGGATCTTTTCCAGCTTCAACTGTCCATCCTCCAATACCTGTCTAATGAAGTGGTACTTAAGCTGTATATTTTTTATTTTTGAATGAAAGGCTGAATTCTTTGCCAAATGAATTGCACTTTGACTATCATTGTATAATCTACAACTCTTTTGCTCCTTTCCCAACTCTTCCATGAACCGAGTCATCCAAATCATTTCCTTACTAGCCTTTGTGACTACAATATATTTTGCTTCTGTAGTAGACAAGGCAACAACCTTCTATGACTTTGAAATCTAGCTAACTATCATTCCACCAATAATGAACACATATCCTGTGGTGCTTCTCTTGCCATCCAAGTCACCTGCCATATCTAAATCTACATACCCATGTAGATAAGTGTTTGACCCTCCATAGCATAAATGCCTACTGCTAGTCCCTCTCAGATATCTGAGAATCCACCGAACTACTTTCCAGTGTTCCTTTCCTAGATTGGCCATAAACTTGCTAACAACTCCCACTACTTGGGCAATATCAGGTCTAGTACATACCATTGCATACATCAAGCTCCCAACTACTAAAGCATATGGAACTCTACTCATATACTCAACCTTATCATGTGATTTAGGACACTGTTCTTTGCTTAACTTGAAGTGTCTAGCCATAGGTGTGCTTACCAATTTTGCATCCTGCATATTGAACCTCTCCAACACCTTGTTCACATAATCCTCTTGAGACAAAATCAAACTATGATTTTTCCTATCTCTCTTAATACTCATGCCAAGGATTTTCTTTGATGTTCCTAAATCCTTCATGGAAAATGTGTGAGCTAATTTTACCTTAAGCTCAGTAATATCTTGCATGTGTGAACTTGCAACAAGCATATCATCTACATATAGTAGCAGGATAGTATAACTACCATTATCTAATTTATTAAAATAAACACAATGGTCAGATTGACATCTACTAAAGCCATGCTCTATCATAAACCTGTCAAACCTCAAATACCATTGTCTTGGAGCTTGCTTAAGACCATATAAGCTTTTCTTCAACCTGCACACAAGTTTCTCCTTACCTTTAACCTCAAAACCTTCTAGCTGATCCATATATATTTCTTCATCCAAATCTCCATGAAGAAAAGCTATATTAACATCAAGCTACTCAAGATGTAAATCCTCAATAGCAACTAAAGACAATAGTCTGAATAGAAGTCATTTTTACTATAGGAGAGAAAATTTCACCAAAATCAATACCTAGTTTTTGTGCAAATCCCTTTACTACCAACCTGGCCTTATGTCTCATTTGTTCATTCTCTCCTTCCTTTAACTTGTAAACCCATTTATTTTTTAGTGCTTTATTTCTGGCTGGCAACTCAACCAAATCCCACATTTGGTTATCTTCCAAGGAATCAATTCTTCATTCATGCCATACTCCCACTGTTTCCTAGATTCTACCTACATTGCCTCATCAAAACTTTTTGGTTCTCCACTATCAATGAGAAAAAATTAGTATAAATAAGCAGAATAATGAATTGAAGGTTTACTTACCCTTTTAGACCTCCTCATGGGCGTTTGAGACTTATTCACACCTTGCTATCTGCCCAAATTTCTTTCTGTCAGTGACTGATCTCAGTCATCTCTGGTCGATGTCAGTCTGTACTTAATTGATGTCAGTTCCATCTGACCAACATCAGTTTTTATATGACCCACATCGATTCCTTCTTGATTGACATCAATTCTTGCTTGATCCATGTTGGTGTCTGTGTTTTCTTGTGTATGATTATTTTTACCTACGAGCTCATTTTGGATCATAACCTCGTCTAAATCCTGATTGCCCTACTCAGAATTATTCAACCTCTTGAGCTGATCACTGTACATCACCTTCTCATTAAAAAATACATCATGGCTTCTAATAATTTTGTTAGTTTCTAAATTCCATAACCAGAATTTGAAATCTCTAGAACCATAACCAATGAAAGTGCACTACATAGATTTAGCATCCAGCTTCTTTCTATTTTCTTTATCAATGTGCACAAAAGCTTCAAAACCAAAAACTCTAATAAATGAAAGATCTACCTTTTTACCTATCCAAACCTCTTCTAGAATTCCACCATCTAGTGTAGTAGAAGGTCCTCTGTTAATTAGGTAAACCACAGTATCTACAGCTTTTGTCCAAAACTATAAGGGCAAACCAACATGCAACTTCATACTCTGTGCACGCTCCATTATTGTTCTATTCATCTTTTCAGCAACTCCATTTTTTTGAGGTGTGCTTGGAACCATCCTTTCCCTATGTATTCCACTCATAGAATAGTAACTATTGAATTTATTGATGCAGTACTCACCACCATTGTCAAATCTAAGGCACTTCAATCTCAAACCTATTTCATTCTCAACCAAAGCTTTCCATTTCTTAAATGTGTTAAGAACATTAGATTTCTTCTTTATTCAATAAACCCATACCTTTCTTGTAGCATCATCAATGAAAGAAACATAATACCATGATCCTCCAATAGAAGCTACTTGAGCTGGTTCCCACACATCTGTGTAAACAAGCTCCAACTTGTGCTTCTTCTTTGTTGACATAGTTCTGAGAAACCTCACTTTCTTCTATTTTCCAAAAATACAATGCTCATAGAAATCTAGATCTATGCTTTTCAAATTTGAAATCTTACCTTTTGACTTAAGAACATTCATTCCCTTCTCACTCATGTGACCAAGCCTATAGTGCCACAACTTTGCATCTACATCTGAAGTAGATAAAATAGAAGGAGAATGATCAGTAATAAAAGTAGATAGATAAAGTGTACCTACTCTCTTACCTCTGGCTAATACAAGTGCACCCTTGGAAACTTTTCAAGATTTAGATGTGAGAGTTACTATGCAACCCTCATCACCCAACTTTTCTGTAGAAATCAAATTCCTCTTTAGGATGGGTACATGCATGACATCCTTCAACACCCATGTGTTGCCATTCTACAATTTCCACTACACTTTTCCTTTGCCAACAATTTGACAAGGCTCATCATCCTGTAAATAAACTTTTCCAAAATCTCCATGGACATAATCATTGAAAAATTCTCTATTTGGGGTTGCATGGAAAGAGGCACCTGAATCTAAAACCCAAGATTCTACTTTATTATCCAAAGAAAATATAAGAGCATCTTATGCAACAATACCTACAAATTTTGCTTCTTCATTACCTTCATGCTGATTTTCTTCTTTAACTTTCAACTAGCAATCTTTCTTTGCATTCCCTTTCTTCCCACAATTCCAGCAGGTTATTCTTCTTCCATTTCTAGAATTGGATCTACTTCTCATCTTTGAATTTGACCTTGATCTCCCTTGCTTACCCTTCTATCTTTGCCTTACCCTAATTTTAATACTTAAAGCATACCTGATGTTTCCTCTATGCTTTTCCTATGAATTTCTTCATTCAAGATTACACTAACAACATCATCAACTTTCAAGATATTTGAAGCAGATGCAGTATTACTAACTACCATTACCAAACTATGCCAACTTTTAGGTAAAGAGCATAAGATTAAGAGAGCCTTAATTTCATCATCAAAAACTATTTTGACTGAATTTAACTAATTTACTATTGCATGGAAATCTTTAAGATGACTAGATACCGATCCACCTTCCTGCATTTTCAAATTAAATAATTACTTTATAAGATATACCTTATTCGAAGCTGAGGGCTTTTCATATAAATTTTCCAAAGTATCCATTAACTCTACCATTGTCTTTGCCTTTGATAAGTTGGAAATCACAAAAGATGCCAGGCTCAACCTCATAGATCCAAGAGCCATTCTATCAAGAACATTCCATTCTTCATCTTGCATAGCTGTGGGCTTGCATGCAACCCCACCCAATGATAAGTAGAGATCTTTTTGATACAAATAATCTTTTATCTACATCCTCCATAATTGATAATTCTTGCCATTGAATTTCTCCATTCTTAGTTTACTTTCTTCTGCCATTGCTTTACTCCCACTCAATCAAAAACCCCTGAGAGTGAACCTATAATCAACAAACACTAACCCACTCTAATGAACCTTGTTAGTGAACCAAGCTCTGATACCACTTGTTAGGATCTTACAACACAATTGATTACTTTTGTATAAGCAACTAAACATGGAATTAAACTAGAAATAATAAGTAATTAGAAATCAGAAATAGCAAAGAATAGGAGATACAAGAAACAACCAATCTTGTATTAACACTCTTCCAAAAGGAAGTACAATGAAGAAATATCTCTCTTCTCACACCTCTCAGATGTACAGATCCCTTTCCTTTAAGAGTTCTCTCTCTCTCAATCACAACCAACTCCACTACTTGAATTGATTCACCTTCTTTCTCTGACAAGCTTACAATGATATGAGGATCTAACCCTATTATATAGAAGTAAGATTCATGAGCTATGCATTCTCCACTGTTAGATGCACCTCTTACTCAAATGTTCAAATCTATCCTACCAAAAATATAAATGTGGACTCAAAACTAACAGTTAATCTTATCATGCAAACAATTTGTTCTCCCTCAAAAATAGACTTCTGGAATGCACAGGTGACCAACGTCGGTCCCTGTCTATCTGCATATGACCAATGTCGACTGATCCATAACTAATGTTTGTAGCTTTCAATCGATCCCTGACCGATGTTGGTGACTGTGTAACTCTAACAACCTCTACATTTGCTCATCTGATGAAGCTTTTAGCTCCACAACTCAACACCATATATTATATATGCTATTGGGAGGGGGGTGTTGCCACAGTTTAGATAGCCCCAACCCCAATGGAATGGGGAAGGGGTTAGGATCACCAGACCACCCCCACACCTCACCTTCGACAATGATACTAGGGGGCCACAGTTGAGGGATGTGAGCCTTACCTAGAACCCATTTTTATTTATTTATTTATTTTTGTCAAAATAAAATTATATATATATGTTTTTGGTTTTATAAAATAAATATTAGAAATATATATTTGATAATTTATATGTATGTGATATATATGTATATAACTGAGAACATATGATGTATATATAAATGAGATGTATATACCAAAAATAATCATTTTGAAGATATATTAAAAATTATAATGGATATATATATATACACACACACACATACATACATACAAATATATATACATATACATACATATACATTTACATACATACATATATATACACACACACACACACACACACACACACATAGACACACACACACACACACACACACACACACACACACACACACACACACACACACACACACACACATACATAATGGAGAGAAATGGGAACAAAATTTTTAAACATGACTTTTATCTCCCCACTAAAAAACTAAGGGTTTTGTTTGGAAACCTATATCTTATGGTTGTGATCAAATTAATTAAATGGTGTGGATTCAACCCACCACCACACAATTTAAGTGGGGAGTTTATGTTATTTTTTATTTACCTTAATTTAATATTCACTTGACTATTATTTGTTAAGTAACTTGTCAATTTTTTAAAATTCTTGAAAATAGTAGGAAATAAGAATGGGCTAACCATTAATATTATTATATTGGGTTTTATGAAATTTTTAAAATTTTAAAACAATCAAGCTGGTCATTGTAAATCTAAAAGTTTTGAATCAAACTATTATACTCTTTTGTTCCCTATCCTAGTTAATCCCCTTTCGGAATTAAAGGAAAACAAATACCTAACATGTAAATCTAGAAAAAATAAGTCATATTAATAATTTTATTTAGTTGTTGAATTTATAAATAATACTTAGAATATTTTAATAATGTCATAAAATATAATTATCATCCATTTTCACACACCATTGTCAAGAACACTTTTTTAAATATTCTTTTTTCTGCAAAGTAATTTTGGCCTTGATATAAATTAAATATTTAAATTTATAATTTATAAATTTTGAGACTTGAAATTGATTCTCTTAGGTTGTTTAATTTGATAACAACCATCAGATAACTTTTAGAATCGTCAATAATGACTATATAAGGCCCTTTCTAGAGACATTTTATAGTGATAAAAATTACTCTTGTTTATAGCCTCTGAAGTTGATTTTGAATTGACATAGTTAAAATACCTAAGCATGATATTTTTAAAATTATAATAGTTTAAAATTATCATTGAAATAATAAAATGAATTTTATTATTAAATTTACTATTTTACACAGAGTGATTTTGTGGCTAGTTTAATTTAAAAATTTGAGGCAATTTTTCTTAGTTAAATTCAGCTTCGAATGGTTAACCAAATCATGGCTTTCCTTGTTATTAAAAAATGTTTTATTAAATGTAATATTTATAGTTTAGAGAATTAGATTTTATACAAATAAAAATTTATCCTCTTCTGTTAGATTTAAACCAAGGGTACTTTTACACCTGATCATTAGTGTGAAAATTAATGTTTTTGTCTCATTTGGAAGAGTATTTTGTTGTGATGGTCATTTGATTATCTTATTGAATTTATAATTTGAGTTTTGACTACCTTACACTATTTTATACATTTATATGCTAATTACCTTGATTATAATTTTGGCCCATAAATGCATGTGTTAATGTTTGACTTTAGTTGCCATTAGGTAGACCTCATCTAGGGCCTACTTGATGTTATTATGGAGTGTACCAATGGTATGAATCTTGGTATTCACACTTGATATTAGATTGTATACATGTGTACCTAATATAAGTATAAATTTGTATTAACTTTAGACACCTTTTAAGTTTCATTCAGAATATGAAGTTTCTCTAAAAAACATAATTTAGATATTATAGGGTCATTGACCACATTGTAATAAGAGAATATAAGTTCCTAGTCACCCATGATTCTTGATGTGACACTAAATGTAAGTACTTGGGTAAGAACTTGTACCTTGTGATGATGTAGATAGTGATTTATGACATTAAGATGTGTCATTTTTTAGAGAATATGACTAAAGATTTAAAATCTCACCTAATAGATGTATTGGTTTCCTTATTGGCCTAGATCACCAATTCTTGCTTGGTGATGATGTCACATAGAGTAGGCCATCATAAGTGTAAAGAGAACTACATCAGACCCCAGTTCCATGGAGTGGATATGCAGGCTACCCAAGTTATGGTCGGGGCATTAGGTCTAAATTCTTAAGATAGGTTAGGGGTGTTTTTCATTTTACTTTGTGTTGGGATCATACATCTTTGGTTGGATATATATGTTTAATCTTAATTTAGGTTTGAATTTGATTATCATTTAGTTATTTTTAACCATTTCAATTTAAATTGGATGGATCCCTTATTTTGAGTAACTTAAGAGTATATTTTTATAGTGTTAGATGACCTTGACTTGGTGATCCTTAAAGTGATAACCCTATGTTAATTAATTATTGTTCAAGATCATTTTGTTTCCCATTTGGTGTTAGTTAGGCTATGTATGAATAAATTTATGATCCTTTAAATCAATAAATTGTAATTCAATACTTATTAATAATGTGACTTGCCTCACTTCCTTAATTAGGATATTACTTATTGATTCAATTTTAACCTCTTAAACTTGTAGTTTACTCTTAGATAGACCTTGTGGTGGTAAGCAAAGGAATAAATTAAATTTTATTATAATTATGTGTTACATTCCTATTTTACCTTGACTAAATAAAACATTAATTAACCGTGGTGAATAAATAAACAACACTGAAGTAAGATCAAAAAAATAACATGGGTTTTGGAACAAAATTTTTGGGCATTACAAAAATACACCACACAATTACATTTATACAAGAAACCTGAATCAAAATATTTAACACCTCAAATATTTTTGAAAAAAATCCCACTATTTTAAATTATTTTATTTAATGGCATATGTATGTTAAGCCCCACTCAAAATATGTAACACCCTAATTTTTTTCAATATTTGTCCTAGTGTTGTGAATTGTGTCATGTAATGCCATTGGTATGGGGAAACCTAACTCAAAATAAGAAAAAACCCAAATATTTAAATTTTATTTCTAGTGTTACAAATTGTGCCATGTATATACATTGGTATTGGAAACTTGGATCAAATATGCAACACCCCAAATATTTCTAAAATACATCCAATTTTTAAAAATCATGCTACACAACAACACTGGTAAGGGAAACCAAAATAAAAATATACAATGCCTAATATATTATTTAATTTTGTCATAGTGTTATAAATCTCACCACATTGCTATGAGAAATCCAAATCAAAATGGCAACACCCTACATATTTCTAAAATTTGTCCCATTATTTCAACTAGTGATGCATAGTGACATTGGTAAGGGAAACCCCCTAAAAATATGCAACACCACAAACATTTATGAATTTTGTATTAGTGTTATGTATTATGTCATCCATTAACATTGTTATAAGAAACTATAATGAAAATATAAAACACCCCAAATATTTATAAAATTTGTCTTAGTGTTAAAAATTCATCATGAAATAACATTTGTATGGGAAAACCAACTCAAAATATGAAAAACCCTAAATATTGTTAAATTTGTCCCATTGTTGATAATTACATCATGAAATGACATTTTTATGGGAAGTTGGACATAAAATATTCAACAACCAAAATTTTTATGAAATTTGTCCTAGTGTTATAAATTACTCATGAAATGACATTTGTACAAGAAACCCAACTCAAAATATACAACATCCAAACTATTTATAAAATTTGTGCTAATGTTTTTAATTGTGACTCATAATTAAAATGGTATAGGAAACCTGACTTAAAATATGTGACACTTAAAATATTTTTTAAATTTGTTTCAGTGTTGAAAATTACATAACATAGTGATATTGGTATGGGAAACGTGACTCAAAATATGAAATCCCCAAAATATTAATAAAATGTGTCCCAATGGTACAAATTTACCTATGAAACAACATTTGTACTATAAATAGGACTCCAAATATGAAATAACACAAATATTTTTTGAATTTGTCTCAGCATTGTGAATTGTAAAACAAAATGAGATTAGTATAGGAAACGTGACCCAAAATATGAAACACCCTAAATATTTTTAAAATATATCCTAGTGTTATTAATTAATACATGTAAAAACATTGGTATGAGAGACCCAACTCAAAATATGCAAATCCCCAAATATTTCATAAATTTGTCAATTGGAAACTGGACTCAAAATATACGACACTAAAAATATTTCATTTTTTTTCCTATTGTTATGAATAGTGATACACAATGACATTTATATGAATAACTTGACTCAAAATATGTAACACCTTAAATATTTACAAAATTTGTCTGAATATTTTAAATTATGTTGTATAATGACATTATCAAGAGAAACCTGATCAAAATATGTAACACCCCAAATATTTATGAAATTTGTCTCATTGTTTTCAATTCACCACACTAGAAAGGCAAACCCAAATATAAATGTACACTACACAAAATATTTCAAAAATGTTTTTGTGTTACAAATTATGTAGTGTAACAAGGTTTTATATGAGAAACTTGACTAAAAATATGCAACACCCCAAATATTTATAAAATTTATCCATCATTATGAATTGTATCATGTAATGATATTGGTACATGAAACATAAATTAAATTATGTAAAACCGTAGATATTTATTAAATTTGTCCTAGTTTTGTAAGTTATGCTAGATATTTATTAAATTTGTCCTAGTTTTGTAAATTATGCCATAGAAGGACATTGGTTTAGGAAACTTGAGTCATAATACACATCATCACAAATATATCTAAAATTTTTCACACATTTATTAATTATAACACTTAATGACATTGTTATGAGAAACTCAAATCAAAATATGCAACACACCAAATACTGTATAAAATTTTCCCAGTGTTGTCAAACACACCATACACTAACATTGATACATGAAAACTAACTCAAAATATGCAACACATAAAAGTTTTCTAAAATTTTTCATATTGTTTTAAATTATAGCACATAATGACATTGGTATGGGAAACTTGACTCAAAATATGCACTCTAAACATTTTTGAAATTTGACCTAGTTGTACAAAGTACTTTATGTAATGAGATTGGTATGGCAAATTTGACTCAAAATATGTAACACTACAAATATTTTCAAAATGTATCCTAGTGTTTTGAATTGTGTTAAAAATTATCATTGGTATAAAAGCCTAATTTAAAATATGCAACAGCCCAAATATTTCAAAAATTTGACCTAGTGTCTCAAATTATGCTTCACAATGACATTGTTATGAGAAAACCAACTCAAAATATTCAACACCCAAAATATTTATTGAAACTGTGCCAATGTTATGATATACACCATAGAAATACATTAGTATAGGAAATTCTACTCAAAATATCCAATACCCAAAATGTTTTAGAAAAATTTCTTAGTGTTTTGAATTATGCCACATAATGACATTGGCATGGAAAACTTGCTTCAAAATATGAAACACCCAAAATATTTTTAAATATTGTCCTAGTATTTTGAATTATGTAGTGCAACAAAATTTATATAGGAAACTCAACTCAAAATATGTAACACCCAAAATAATTTTGAAATTTGTCCTACCATTATGAACCATGTCATCGAATGACATAAGAACTAGAAACATAAATCAAAATATCAATTTCCAACATATTTTATAAATTTATATCAAAATTAAAAATTGAGATGTGCAATGACATCAATATGGGAAACTTGACTAAAAATATACAAACCCTAAAATATTTCTAAAATTTTCCCAATCTTATGAATTGTGTTAACAATGATGTTTGCATGAGAAATTCAAATAAAAAGTTGAAACTCCTTGATATTTTTGAAATTTATCCCAGTTTTAAAAATTTCTTCATGTGATGACATTAATACAAGAAACCTGACTAATAATATTCAACACCCTAAATATTTTCTAAATTTGTCCAAGTGTTATGAATTGCAATGTATAATGACATTAGTATGGGAAACTCAATATAAAACACCCTAAATATTTTTAACAATGTTCCTAGTGTTGTGATATGTGTCACATAATGACATTAATAGGGGAAACATGACTCAAAATATGTAATATCAAAAATATTTATGAAGATTTTCTTAGTGTTTAAAATAACACCATACAATGAAATTGGTAGTGGAAACTAACTCATAATATATAAAACCACAAATATTTCTAAAATTTGTCATAGTGTTACAAATTGCATTATGAAATAACATTGGTATGGGAAGCATGACTTAAAAAACAACACATCAAATATTTTTGAACATTTCCTAGTGTTGTAAATTACACTGCTTAAAGGCATTGGTATCAAAAACCTAACTATAAATATGCAAAATCACAATTTTTATAAATTTATCCTAGTGTTGATAATTATATCATGTAAATATATAAGTATGGTAAAATAAATTAAAAATATTAAACAACACAAATATTTTGGAAAATTATCCTAGTGTTATCAATGACATAATGCAATGACGTTTGTGTATGAAACCCAACTAAAATTATGCAACAACCAAAATATTTATGAAATTTTTCTTATATTTGAATTATGATTCTTAATAACATTGGAATGAGAAATTGAACTAAAAATATGTAACACCTCAAATATTTCTAAATTAGTTTTAGTGTTTGGTATATGAAACCTAACTCAAAATATGCAATACCTATAATATTTTAGAAATTTGTCTTAATGTTTCAAATTGTGAAATACAACAACATTGGTAC
This sequence comes from Torreya grandis, assembly GCA_037957365.1. Classification (NCBI taxonomy): domain Eukaryota; kingdom Viridiplantae; phylum Streptophyta; class Pinopsida; order Cupressales; family Taxaceae; genus Torreya; species Torreya grandis. The sequence goes on from JARHVA010007521.1 coordinate 439,922, forward strand.
TAAAAACACAAATAAAAATATGCAACACCCTAAATATTTTTAAAATTTATCCCAAGGTTGATAATTTTACCACATAAAAACATTGGTAAGGAAAACCCAAATCAAATTATGTAACACCCCATTTTTTTCAAAATTTGTCATATTATTGTGATTTTTATGTGTAATGACATTGGTACAAGAAACCTAACTCAAAATATGTAACACCATAAATATTAAAAATAAATTGTCCAAGTGTTATGAATTATTACACACAACATTGGTATTGGAAACCTAACTTAATTTAGGGAATGCAATAAATATTTATGACATTTATCTAAATATTATGAATTTTGATGCATAATGACATCAATATAGGAAACAGAACTCAAAATATGTAATACCGAAAATTTATACCAGTGTTTCTAATTGCCCCATACAATGGCATTAGTATGAGAAAAATGACTCCAAATATGAAACACCCCAAATAATTTAAAAAAAAAATCAAATATTGTAAATTATGATAGATTGTTAAGGCAAACTCGACTCAAAATATTTAATACCCATATATTTATGAAATTTTCATAATGTTGTGAATTGTCAAACATAATGAAATTGGTATAAAAACCCAAATCTAAATATACACCAAATATTTCTAAAAGTTATACAAGTGTCACAAATTACATTATGAAATGATGTTGGTACAAGAAACCCAATCCAAATATGTAAAAATCAAAACATTTTAGAAATTTTTACCAGTGTTGCCAACCATAATGCATAATGATACGAGTATAGGAAAACTAATTAAAAATATGTAACACCCAAAAATTTTATAACATTTTTCATAATAATGCAAATTCTGCTACATAATGACATTTTTATGATAAACCTAACTCAAAATCAGTAGCACCCAAAATATTTAAAAAATTTATCCCAGAGTTGTAAATTATGACACATAATGACATTGGTACAAGAAACCTAACTCAAAATATATATCACCACAAATATTTTTTAATTTATCCCAATGTTACTAATTGTGCAACCCAATGACATTGATAAGGGAAACCCAAAATATCTATGAAACTTATCCCAAGTTTTGAACTTTGTAATGTAATAACATTGGTACAAGAAACTTGAGTCAAAATATGTAACACCCCAAATGTTTTAAAAATTTATCCTAATGTTATGAATTTCTCTGTATAATGACATTAGTAAGGGAAACTAAACTCAAAATATTCAACACCTCAAATATTTTTTGAAATTTTCCTAGTGTTGTGAATTTTAGTTGTAATGACATTGGTATGAGAAACTAGACTAACAATATGCAACACCCAAAATATCTCTAAAACTTGTCCAAGTGTTGGGAAGTACAATGCATAATTAAAAAATTATGGGAAAACCAAATCATAAAATTAAACACTATAAATATTTTTAATAAATCCTAACATTAAAAACTATGATTCATAATGACATTGGTATGGGAAACATGACTCAAAATATTAAACACCCAAAATATTTCAAAAATTTGTCCTAGTGTTTTTAATTGTGCCACATAACAACATAGAAACCCAACTCAAATATGTATCACCCTAAATATTTATAAAATTTGCCCTAATGTTTTGAATCACACTACATTGATAAGGTAAACTGACTAAAAATATGAAACACCAAAAATATTTCTAATTTTTTTCATAGTGATGTGAATTGTGGCACAGAATGATATTCGTATGGGAAACCCAATTCAAAATATGAAGCACCCAAAATATTTAAAGAAAATATTCCTAGCATATAAAATTACACTGTTCAATGACATTGGTATAGGAAACTTGATTTAAAATATGAAATAACCAAAATATTTCATATATTTGTCTATGGCTACAACCACACTAGACAACAACATCTGTATGGGAAAACTAACTCAAAATATGCAACACCCCAAATATTTCAAAAATTGTGTCTTAGCGTTAAAAATTATGACCCACAAGAGCATTGGTATGAGTAACCTGACTCAAATTATGCAACACTCAAAATATTTTAAAATTTTAACCTAATTTTTCCACTTTTTCCATGTAACAACATTGGTATGGGAAACTCAACTAAAAATATGCAACACCCCAAATATATCATAAATTTTTAATAAAGTTTTGAATTAAAACACAAAACAACATGGGTACAGGAAACTCAAATTACAATGTGTAATAGCATTGATATTAGAAACCTCATTAAAAAATATGAATTACCCATAATATTTACAAAATGTGTCCAAGTGTTACGAATTAAAATGGGCAATGACATGGATAGGGTAAATAAAACTTTAAACATGAAACACATCAAATATTTTTGTAATTTGTCCATGTTATGAATTTTGCTTCATAATGACATTGGTATAGATAATAATTTAAAAAATTATATAATTTGTCAAAATGTGATGAATTACACTTCATAATGACACTGGTATTTTAAATCGAAGTAAAAATTGTAACACACCAAATATTTATAAGATTTATTATAGTATTTTGAATTGAACTATGTAACAACATTTGTATGGGAAACCTGATCAAAATATGCAACACCCAAAGTATTTATTAAATTTTTCCCAGTGTTGTGAATTATAATGTGTAAAAACCTTGGTATGGGAAACCAAACTAAAAATATGCAACACCACATTAAATATTTAAACTTTTCCTAATGTTTTATATCTCACCACACAATGATGTTGTTACATCTATACAAGAAACTTGAATAAATATATGGAATGACTAATATATTTACTAAATTTTTATACTTTCATGAATTATTTGATGCAAAGACATTGGTATGAGAAAAAAAACACAAAATATGCAACACCCCAAATTTTTCAATAAATTTTCCTAGTGTTAAAATTTATGTCATGTAATTATATTGGTATGGGAGACCTGACTCAAAATTTGAAACACCCAAATTATTTTAGAAAATTTTCCAAGTGTTGTAAGTTTTATCATGCAACAACATTGGTATGGGAAACTGGACTCAAAATATGTAACACCTAAAATATTTTTATTTTTTTATCATTGCTTCAAATTAATTTTTCAACAACATTGGTATGGGAAACATGACTAAAAATATGTAACACCCCAAATATTTTTTAAAAATTTGAAGTGTTAAAAATTACACTAACAATGACATTAGTATAGACAAGTTAACTCAAACTATGTAACACCAATTATAAATTTAAACTTTGTCCTAGTAATTTAAATTGTGTCATGTAATTGCATTGGTCTGGGAAGCCTATCTCAAAAGATGAAAAGCCACAAAAAAATCTAAAATTTTTCCTACTATTTTAAATTGTGTTGTAATGATATGGGAAACTTGAATCAAAATATGCAATGCCAAATTATTTCCTAAATTTATTCTAATGTTTCAAATAGTTCTATGTAATGACATTGTTAGGGAAAACCTAACTCAAAATATGCAACACTAGAAATATTTTTTAAATTTATCCCATTGTTACATATTTTGATGCAAAACAACATTGGTATATTAAAATTGACTCAAAATATGTAATAACCCAAATATTTCTAAAAAAAGTCATAGCCACAAGTATTTACCATTTAATGACATTGGTATGGGAAATGCGAATCAAAATATGTAATGACCTAAATATTTATAAAATGTATGCCAATGTTGTGAATTGTGATGTGTAACAATAATGGAATGGGAAACCCAACTCAAAATGTGAAACACAAAGTATTTTTGTAATTTGTCCCAATGTTATGACTTGCATAGTGAAACAACAATGGTATAAAGAAACCCAACTTAAAATATACAACCTAAATATTTATAATTTTTTTCTAGTTTTGTGAATTACATTACATAATGACATTGGTATGGGAAACTGATTCAAAATATCCAACATGAAAAATAATTATGAAAAATTTCCCATTGTTATGAATTAAACCACACAATGACATAATATGGGAAACATGACTCAAAATATGAAACACCAAAAATAATTTCAAAAATTGTCCCAATGATGTGAATTACACCACATACGGACATAATTTTAAGAAACCAAACCCAAATTATGAAACAACCTAAATTTTTTAAAAAATTTCCCTAGTGTTATAATTTGCATCATTCCACAACATTAGTATAGGAAATATAACTTGAAATATTCAACAACCAAAAAAATTATCAGTGTTATGAATTGTAGTACATAATAACATTGGTATGGGAAACCCAACTCAAAATATTTGACACCCCAAATATTTATAAATTGTGTCCCTTTTTTGTGAACCACATTGCATAATAACACTGGTATTGGAAACTTGAGTTAATATATGCAACACTCTAAATAATTCATAAATTTATCCTAGTGTTGTGAAATATGCCATATTGGTACATGAAACCCAACTCAAAATATGTAACATTCCAATTATTTCTAAAATTTATCCCAATGCTGTAAATAACACTTTGTAGTGACATTGGTAGGGGAAACCTGATTCAAGATATGCAACACCCCAAACATTTACATATTTTTTCTTAGAGTTACATATTGTGCCACACAACGAAATTGGTACAGAAAACAGAGCTCAAAATATGTAATACCCAAAATATTTCTAATTTTTTATCTAATGCTATGAAATAATTTACATAATGACATTGGTATGGGTATACTAAAAATATTCAACATCACAAATATGTTTTTAATTTTTATTAGTGTTATAAATTCCATCATATGATGACATTGATATGGCAAACATAACTAAAAATACGTAACACCCCAAATATTTATAAAAATCATCCCATTATTGTGAATTATGAAGTATAATGATAATGGAATGGGATACCTAACTAAGAAAATTCAAAATCCAAAATATTTTCAATATATGTCCCAATGTTGTGAATTGTGCCACACGACAAGATTGGTATATAAAATATGACTAAAAATATGTAACACCCCAAACATTTCCAAAATTTATCTTAGTGTTTCAGATTATGACATGTAAAAACACTAGAATATAAAACCTAAGTTAAAATATGCAACACCCCAAATATTTCTATTTTTTTTCCTAGTTTTATTAATTGTGCCACATAACAACATTATTATGGGAAACTTGAATACAAAAATGCAACAACATAATGTTTTTGAAAATTTTCCATGGTATAAAATATGACTTGAAACAACATTGGTATAGGAAACCTGATTCAAAATTTGTACCTCTCTAAGTAAATTTTGAATTTGTAGTAGTGATTCAAATTACAATGCATAATGACATCAGTATGAGAAACCAACCTATAAAAATGCAACACACCAAATATTTCTAAAATTTTTCCTAGTTTTGTTAATTTGACCATGAAACTACATTGGTATGGGAAATCTAGCTCAAAATATGTAACACCACAAATATTTCTAAAACTTTTCCCAATGTTATGCACTACACCACATAATAACATTGGTATGAGAAACCCAACTCAAAATATTCAACACTGTAAATATTTATGAAAATTTATAATTTATTATGAAATGTGATGCATAATGACATTGATATGAAATTTTATCATGGTGTTATAATTACACCACATTGGTATAGAAAACCCAACTTGAAATATGTAGCACCCTTAAAAATTTTAAAATTTGTTCTAGTGTTGTGAATTGTGTGGTGTATTGACATTGGTGTGGGAAACCTGAACCAAAACATGCAACACCTCAACTATTTATCAAATATGTCTAAGTGTTTTTAATCATGTCATACAATTACATTTGTATGTGAAAATAAACTAAAAATATGTAGCAACCCAAACACTTATAAAATTTGTCTGTGTGTTGTGAACTATGCCATGAAATGACACTCGTATGAGAAATAAGATTGAAAATATACAACAAAACAAATATTTATAAAAAATTTCATATTTTTAAAAATTGCACTACACAATTACATTGGTATGGTAAAATTGAATAAAAATATCGAACACCTCAAATAATTCTAAAATTGATGTTAGTGTTTCTAATCTTACCACAACAACATTTGTATGGGAAACCTGACTAAAAATTTGCAACACCCAAAATATTGAAACAACCCCCAAAAAAAATTATGGGATTACCTTAAATAGTGGAAATAGAACTTAAGTTAGGACCCAAAACAAAATTTTATAATGCAAAACAACATGTTATTTGATTGCACACAATTTTAATTTCATCCCTAAACCTTATTAATTGACTATAGACACTTGATTAAGATTAAAACAATTCTAAAATATTATATAAGGGATCATGCCACTAAAGGAGTATATAGTTTTGTGTGTATTTAGGTGGATATGCACATTGATAATCATCAAACTCTATATGTAGTGATTGTATCCCTAAAAGGACCCTTTTATGGTCTGTTAACACTACTTAGGTATCTCAGTCTTCTTATTAGAGTATGGGTTAGAGACTAGAGTGAATAATTAGTTAATTCCTTACCAAACTACAATAACCATATTCTAGGTAGCCAAAGATATTGAGACAAACATTCCTATTGTATAAATTCAATAAAACCTCTAATGTACTTATGAAGGTATGATCACTAGATCATTTGCTAATCACCAAGAAATATGTGGGCCATGCAACACTTAATTGGTTGGTTTAATCCCATCTGGTATATAACCACTACTACCATCTACCATTTTTAAGTATATGATAGCTGAGGTCATTTATTTATCATCTCAATATTGATATATATGATAAAATAAATCATTAACCAATTCCATGACATAATAAATCCATACTCATACACTAGCCATCATGCCTAAAGAAGCAAAAGGTAAGTGTAACACTTCATTCATGATGGTAACTAAATGTTAATAATGACCACTATAAATGGATTAACTAATAAGCTAGATAGAACCAATCCCAATTATGAGATTAAATATTAAACAAGATTTCAAAACTCAATAATGACCTTATAATTAATTCCTTAGTGGTAATAATCTAGTTAACACAACTGCTAGCTAGGATTTAGTCACAATTGATGTTGATTTCCATGTATATTATTGATTCAACATGATTTTAAGGTCTATAAGGATAACTTGGTTTAATTAATGTGATTAATAAGTGTAATTACAATCCATGTTAAATTATCTCAATAAAATCAATCAATAATAAATTGATAAATAGTTATCTTCAATAGTGAATAAAGATCTCTATCAATAATAAGTATGAATCTAATTACCTTTCAAGGGGAGTTCACACTAACCATCATGAGGTCTCATACGAACCCTTTAAAATGAGGAGTATCATGGAAAACACTTATTACATCTTTAATGATATCAATCAAATGGATAACACACTCATAGGTTATATGCTCTAAGTTTACTATTTAAGTAATAGGCTTCATTCCAACCCTTTGTGGTTTAATAATAACCAACACTTTAAACCAAGGCCTCATTTAGCATAATTACTCAATTGAGTCTAAATTAGTGATTGAGAATAAGTTATACACTAAGGCTTGAGCCACCAACTGAAAAGTAAGTCATAGAGTTAATCCATAAATGATTAAATTAAATTTAAAAATCTAATAACAACATATTGAGAAAGTGTAAAACTTTAGTTTAGTGTATATGTTAATATTTGTACAACCAATCATAAACCTCATTGCATTTTTTTCATGAATATAAGGGAAAAGTCAATAGTAACAAACTAGTTCAACCCTTAAATAATTGATGATAGTACATATATAAAAAATAATGTTTAATTAACAAGTCATAAGATCATCCATTCATATAAGGTGATTAAGTTACAACTCTAGGTCAAGCCCAAATTTCCACGTCAAGATCTCTATTCAATCTATCTTACCATAAGAAATTTGAATGTCAAATATGTGATTAATATCAACTCTCTTCCTTATGTCATTGCTTTATTCAATGGAAATAATTTCAATAATTAAACTAGAATATATATCATCCCCAATTTACCTTCATAAGACTACCAATAGTGCTAAAGTCAACATGTATAATCTTGCCAACAAATCACAACATTTATGCTATATATAATACTCAATTCTAGGGCATCAAATAAAATAATGGACTTATTTATAATTAATGCAATCAACTTTAACATATCATGCCTAAATGATAATGGAATGAGACAAAATCCATTCATTTTAACAATAGATAAAATGGTTGTACCGATCTCTTATTTATCTCTTAGCACATATAAAAAAATTAGATAAATTGTTATAAAAGTACAATTGGAAGTTAATAAATAATAATAAGGTTTATTATGCCTTGGTATAAGGTATTAGTTTTTATAGAATCATAGGCTTGATTTTAACTTAAAAACATTATCTTAATTCCAAAATCTAAGTCATAGTAAGAACTAACATAGCTAATATACACAGCTTGTAATTCATGGCTAAATATAGTCACTTTCTTTTCTTGGCATTACTATTAGAATAAACTAACTTATTAAATCAAATAAAAAATAATACCATGCTATAAAATTTAAGTGATATACGAATGCCTACAAATATCAAGAGTGAGATAATGGTTAACAATTACAACTAACGTCTTTCATACATAAACATATATTCTTTAGGCTATAAAAAACCAATAATTTAACATTAAGTTTGAACCATTAATATGTATACAAAATATTGCTTATATTCCTTTACTTACATGGAAAAAATATCATTTTAATTCAATAAGACCCTTGAACATAGAATCATCTTTTGTACCAAACAATGATGAGTAGAAATTACATAGTATACACATGATTTAAATTTAGCTAAATAACATCATATTACCTCATTTAAATCATTCCAATATACTTATAATCTACTAAGAGTCTTTGGGAATAACATAATTATACTTATTCATGTGGATCATGGAACAATATCTTAAATAGTGAAAAGATATAACGTTGCCTAGGATTTCCATTACAAAACCAGGAATAGTCAAAGGAGTTATGTAATGAGAATTACTATCAGTGAGAATACTAACAACATAAACATGAAGGAGATGATATTACCTATTGATAAAAAAACTCCAAACATTAGGGTTAAATCTAATAAGCCCAACCATCTAGTGGCCCTACACATCCCATCTATCAAATAGATGGTGGGTTTTGACAACTAGGTGGGCATAAGATGCTAAGAGATCAACCAAAAAACTAAGCCACTAGTATGAGGCACATAATAACCCAAAACATAAGGAATACAAATAACAAATAGATTTAAAAATATACAAGTAAGACCATAAGGCAATAACCCAAGATACTTAAGAATTTGACCAAGCCAAGAGGTGAAAAGTCTATCCAAGCCTAGCTAGTTCAAATAATTTGAATTTATGGGAATTGATTTGCTCATAAGTCTGAGCACCTAAATTTTGACCTTAACATAAATTCGTTTTAAAGTATTATTTTATAGTTGAGATAACTCTTCATGCATATAAGGATTTTTTACAAGGCAAGATATACTAATTAAATAAAAAATATTGGTTATACAAACCCTTTCGATCCCCACACAGGTCTATAACTGAGTAACATTTAATAAATCTCTCTGAATCCATGGCAACATCATAACTAATGGTTCCCTTATGAAATTCCAATAATCTTTCGATAGAATAACATAGTCCAAGTGTAAAATAAGTATAATTTAGCTAACATAGCTTATTGATCATAAGGGTACAACTAGGAAATAAACATTCTACTCATAAGAAAAATAACCCTGGCATATAATAAATAAATTAAAATTGTATACTAAGATCAAAATATATACTAACACTACAAAAACACCAAAAATACACCTAGATTCAAAATCCATTAACAATTGATTAAAATTGACTAAGTATAAAGTTGATAGAGTTATTCAACCATGTGTCTTGGGAAAAAATCATCCCCTTTATGTAATTTTGAAATTATTTGGGGTTTGCTTTGATAGTGTCTTAACACACATAGCTTTCCCTTTTCAGTGATTTTAAATAGGGAAAAATTAATTTATTTGGCATCCCCCATTTTAGGGTGGAACTATAAATCCCAAGAGTAAAAATACAATAGTAATATTGACTTACACTAAAAAAAAAATTCAGCCTTTAATTTCTTATCAAAATCCCATAGAATGTCAAATATTGGAAAGAGTTTGTATAAATAGAATAAATTCTTAAAAAAAGGTTTGAACTAGTATACAATAGTTCCTTTTTTACCATGCAAAATTTTAAAAAATAAAAACATAAATTTAGAGAAAACCCTTCACCCAATAATTTGAATCGATTATCAAGTTGATACTTCAAGAACTAAATAAAACACAAGGTTGTTTCCTCCTAGCATCAAAACCTATATCTGATAACAAAGCATAATTGACATTGTTTGATGTCACTATATAATGGATATTTTATGAAGTCATAATGGATTTATAATGGTTCCCTAAAACTTTATACCCAACATATATCAAAACCTAAAATTTATTTGCTTTTATTAAGGTGAATTTACTTACAAGCCAAATTTCAAGACACCATGGAGGGAGATGCTTTGATTTCTTACATTGCTTATTCTACCATCTATATAAAATGAGCTATATATTTTTTCTCTTCTATTTCCCCTTCTATTTTCCCTACCATTCCCCCCTACAAGAGGATTTAAAAACCCCCAAAAGTCTCTCCAAAGATTATCTCAATAGTCCCAATTTCTACCCACACGCCTTTCACTAACATTCATGTTCATTCACCCTATGGGTTACCCCCACAAAAAACAAGCACAAAATAATGCACAATGCTTTTTATGAAAGCACTCCATGAAGAAGCCCCAAAATTTGTGGCATCATGGAAAAAAGAATTAAAATAATGATAATCCTAAAATTCTAATGTGCAATATATGGTATGTGGGGTCTAGTATGATGATGTAGGGACCCTTTAATTAAGGCCTAAGTCATTAAAAATAATCAATAGAGAGTCCAAAACATCATGGTCATAACATTGTACTGGTCCAAATGATTTTTGGCTATAAAAAAGGCATTCGATAGGCCACATGACTCAGTGTCAAATATTAATGAAGGTATAAGCAAAATATGGCCACATGGTTGCATATAAAGTTGAAGCCAAAATAAATATTGAGATAACCAAAGATATAATCACTCAAAATATTGAAACCAAAAATCAAGCACTAAATGTCCGAGCAAGGTATGTGACATAACTTGCTATGAAAATCCAAACAAAGACAATTCAAACCAATCCATAAGGATTGTTAAATAAGAACACTCGTCGATAGAAAATGAAAGATGAGGATCAGGTCAAAATAAGTAAGAGTTAAATAGAAGCAGGGTTAATAATAGTCTAAGAGATAACACAATAATGACATAAGATGACTTACAGGTTATTAGTGGCTTATAATCCCATCATAATACATTTTAACTATAAAAATCAAGTTTGACTACTATTTTTTTCTCTCTCTTCTATTTTTCCTCAGTTTTTGGAGCCTGCCACCAATCTTATCTCATTGACCTATACCTTTAATCACTGGAAAGGGCATCAATAACATCTACTCAATAAACAATATCAATTAATGTTGAAATAATAAAATTCAGAGTTTAAAAATGATATAATGAATAAGTATAACCTAGCATGAGAAATCAAACATAATCATCTAATCATTACTAGAAAACAATATATCATAATCACAATTGAAAGCCAAATCAATAGAATCATAACCACAAAGCATACTACCATAACATAGTATCTAATCATAGTCGGTTACTTGTGACCAGTAGTTAGTAATAAATGCAATGTAACAATCAAGGAAGCATGATATCTTAGTCAATATTGAAGTGTATCAATGTTGGGGTTATGTCAAATATTTCCTAAATTTTTTAGAGTGTGGTGATTTATAACATTAAATTACATTGGTATGGGAAATGGTATGAGTCATACTAAACATAAAGTAATAATCAAGGGAGCAAAATATCTTAGTTAATATTGATGTTTATCAATGTTTGGGTTATGATAAATATTTCCTAGATTTGTTAGAGTGTGGTGATTTACAACATGAAATTACATTTGTATTGGAAATGGTATGGAAAGCTTGAATCAAAATATGCAACACCCCAAAAATTTATAATTTTTTTCCATTTGTTATGAATTACATAGTGCAATGACTATGGTATCAAAAACCTAATACAAAATATGCAACACCCTAAATTTTTCTAAAAATTTTCTATGTTGTAGATTACATCATGTAACAACATTAGTACAGAAAACCTGACTCAAAAAATGTAACATGCCAAATAATTGTATTTTTTTCCTAGTGTTGTAAATTGTGTCATGTAATGATATTGGTAAAATAACCATGATTCAAAATGTGCAATACCTAAAATATTTATGAAAAGTTTCCTAGTGTTATGAATTTCATTATGAAACAACATTGCTATAGGAAGCCTAACTCAGAATATGCAACAACCCAAATATTTCTTAAATTCATCTTATTATTTCTAATTGTTTCATGAAAAGACATAAGTACCAGACACTTAACTCAAAATATGCAACACCTCAAATATTTATGAATTTTGTTCTTATGTTATGAATTATGTCATGTAAAAATAGTGGTACAAGAAATCCAACTCAAAATATGTAACACCCCAAAAATTTCTTATTTTTTTACAAGTATTGAGAATGGCACTATGCAATGACATTGGTATGTGAAACTCAAGTTAAAATATGCAACACCCCAAATATTTTGTAAATTTGATAGTTTTGAAAAAAATTCCTCATAATGACTTTGGTTAAGAAAAACTAACTAAAAATAAGCAACACCCCAAATATTTTTGAAATGATTCCCATTATTATTAATTGAGAAACATTGATACATAACACATGACTCAAAATATTCAATACCCTAATTAATTCCTAAATTTTTCCTAGTGTTGTGAATAGCACCTTGAAACAACATTGGTGGTGGAAACCTAATTCAAAATATGCAATGCCACAAAAAATTTTAAATTTGTCCTAGTGTTACATATTGTTCCACACAATGAAAGTGGTATAAAAAATCTGACTCAAAATTTTCACCATCCCAAATATTTTCAAAAAATATCCAAAGTGTTAAGAATTACACTACACAATAACATGGTATAGGAATCTTGACTCAGAATATGCAACACACCAAAAATTTTAAAACTTTGTCCTAGTGTTAATAATTACCATAAAACAACATTTTATGGGAAATGCTACTAAAATTATGCAACACCCCAAATGTTTATAAAATTTATTGGAGTGTTAAAAATTATGAAGTGCAACAAAAATAGTATGGGAAACCTAACTAAATATATGCAACACCCCAAATATTTCCTATATTACTCAGGATGTTATAAATTGTGTCATGAAATGACATTGGCATACGATACCTAACTTAAAATATGTAACAACCCAAATATTTTTAAAAACAATTCCCACATTTCAATGTGTCATGACATTGGAATGGGAAATTTGACTCAAAATATACAACACCAAAAATATTTTTAAAATTCATCCAAGTGTTGTTAATTACACCACACAACAACATTTTTATGAGAAAATTGACTCAAAATATGCAACATCACAAAAGGATTTAAAATTTATCCCAATGTTGTGAATTTCAATGTGCAACAACATTCATATGGGAAACCCAATTCAGAATATGCAACATTTCAAAAAAATTGAAAATTATCCCATTATTGTTTTTTGTATAGTGTAACAACAATGCTATGGGAAACATGAGTCCAAATATGCAAAATTCTAAATATTAAAAAAAATAGTGTTCTGAATTATTCCATGTGATGACATTGATATAGGAAATGTGAGTAAAAAATGCAACAAACTAAATAATTCAAAAATTTATCCTATTGCTGAAAATTTGGGTTTAAAATAATATTGGTAATCAAAATCTAACTAAAAATGTCCACAACCCTAAATATTTCTAAAAATTTTCCATGTTCAAAATTACATCACACAATGACAATCTTATGGGAAACTTGACAAAATATGCAACACCCCCAAAAAACCTAAATTTGTCCTATTATTACAAATTACACCATGTAATGACATTGGTATGGGAAACCCAATTCAAAATATGCATCACCTCAAATATTTCTAAAATGTGTTCTAGTGTTATCATTTATACTATGTAAAAACATTGGTATGGGAAACCCAACTAAAAATATCCAATACCAAATATTTATGAAAATTTTCTAGGTACTACAAATTGCATTATGAAATGACATTGATACAAGAAACTTGAATCAAAATATGTAAACCCTAAAATTTCCTAAATTTGTCCCATTGTTACAAATTTTCATCGTAATGACTTTGGAATTAGAAACTTGACTAAAACTATGCAACACCCTAAATATTTACGAAATTTTTCCAAGTGTTGTGAATTTCACCAGATTGGTACATGAAGCCCAACTCAAAATATGAAACAACCTAATTATTTCCTAAATTTTTCCTAGTGTTATAAATAGCATCACATAATCACATTAGTAGGGGAGCCCTGACTCAAAATATGCAACACCATAAATATTTAATAAATTTGTCCCAGTGTTACATTTTTTTTCGATACAATGACATTTGTACGAGAAACCTTACTCAAAATATGTAACACCCCAAATATTTCCAGGAATTTTCCAAGTGTTGTGAATTGAACCATGTAATAAATTGGTATAGGAAAATTGACTCAAAATTTATTACACCCAAAATATTTCTAAAATTTGTCCCATTATTGTTAACTACACCTCACAATGACATTGGTAGGATAAACCCTACTAAAAATATGTAACAACCCAAATATTTATAAAATTTGTGTCAATGATGCAAATTGTGTAGCACAACAATAACGGTATGGTAAACCTAACTCAAAATATGTAACACCCCAAATATCTCCTAATTTTGTCCCTCTATTATGAATTATGTCATGAAATGTCATTGGTAAAAAACGCTCAAATCAAAATACATAACTCCCCAAATTTTATCCCATTTTAAAAACAATATTACATGTTATTACATTAGAATTGGAAACCTAACTCAAAGTATGCAACACCCAAAATATTGCCAAAATTTGTCCCAATGTTACAAATTGTGCCATGAAATGAAATTTTAATAGGAAAATTAAATTAAAATATACAACAACTAATTTTTTTTGAAATATGTCCTAGTGTTTTGAATTTTGGCATGCAATGATACTAATATAGGAAACTTGATTAAAAATATGAAACTCTCCAAATATTTATAGTAATTTTATCAGTGATGAGAATTACGATGCATAACTACATTTCTATTGTAAATACAATTATAAAAATGCAACAGAAAAAATATTTTTGAAATTTGCCACAATGCTATGAAGTTCATTGCATAATGACATTGGTATGGGAAACTCAACAACTAAAAAAGTGCACCATCCCAAATATTTTTAAATTTTTTCCATATTTATGAATTACATAGAATAATGACATTTTTATCAGAAACCTGACATAGAATATGTAACACACCAAATATTTCCTAAATCCATCTTATAGTTGTAAATTGGATAAGGTAATGAAATTGTTATGGAAAACCCAACTCAAAATATGCAACACCAAAAATATTTATGGAATGTGTTCTAGTTGTGTAAATCACATCATGCAGTAATAATGGTATGGGAAACCCAACCCAAAATATTCAAAACTCCAAATATTTATGAAAATTTTACAATTATTATGAATTACACTATGTAATGGTAGTAGTACAAGAAAATTGACTCAAAATATGCAAACCCTAAATTTTTCCTAATTTTTTCATATGTTAAGAATTTTTCCTAACAATTAATTTTGTATATGAAACTTGACTAAAACTATGAAACACATCAAGTATTTATGAAAAAATTCTAAGTATTGTGAATTGAACCACACTTATACATGAATCCTAACTAAAAATATGTAATAGCCTGATTATTTCCTAAATTTTTATTATTGTTATGAATAACATCATATAATAACATTGGTAGGGAAATCTTGACTCAAAATATGCAACACTAAAAATATTTAAAATATTTATCCTAGTATTACTATTGACTAATTTTCCCAAGTGAGATAAAGTCAACCCCTATATATTTGAAACTTGTTATAGGATCTCTTAGGTTGAAAATGTGTACTATGGTCTTAATAAGGTCAAACATTATGTTTTCGCCCTTATCACATTTGTTAGTTTATCGTCAGTCATTTTAAGGTCACATTTTGAGTCATTTAAGGAAGTGGTATGGTTTTTATAGGAATAAAATGGTTTCAAGAGAATATTAAACATCCCACATGTTAGTAATAGTTAGAGAAACCATTTTGGGACTAACATTTTGTAGGTGCGACATCCATCCAAGAAGATCAAATAGTTTCAGGTGGTTTAACCATTTGTACAACCCATACAATAGTCAAGGCACATGGGATAACTTAAAAGGGGTCTCTTTAGGTCCCCTAAGTTCACTTCCACATTCAAGTATCTTTGATAGCCTCAAAAATGGAAAAAATTACCTCTCATTCCCATTACTCTCTTAGACAAGCCAAATGGGTCAACTAGTCTTCCTTTGATATAGATAGGAGGAGATGAGTTATAAAAAATTCCTTAGGTGGGTGATATTAATCTCTATTAAATTCAAATTCATGTAAATATTCATAGGTTTGGTTACTTTTGCTTCATGAACCATTTCTAAGAATGTTGGCTTCTCAAAAGTGCTTGCACATCCATAACATATTATTTTTCCTTATCTATTTGTATTAATCTGAATCAGGATAATTATTGAATGTGATATAAAGTGGTATTACCATCTCTCTCACAAGTTTTATATCCTTTTTGGTAACTGTGAAGGTGAAAAAGATGGTAAAAACACCTCATTTTGCTAGTATGAGACTCCATTATAGTCTGTAGACACTGTCTCATCAATAGTAAATTTTCTCCCTCATGTAGTAGTTTGAGGTCAAGTATGACATGCTATTTCCAATACCTATTATAATTATGATAATATATTATTTGAAGGTTTACTCTAAAGACTAGCCATGGTTACTAAAATCCACATAGTCAGACTTCCTTGTGACTGTCACCTAATGTTAAGTGAAGTTAAGTCCTTGGTTATTCATGTTGATGACACATGAAGGTTTCAAGGTTTTGAGAGGTCTCCCATGGTGTAAAAAATAATATTTATATATTTAAAGAGATAAATATTTGTTGTGAGAACCAATCCACCACACACAATCCTATATGTAGTAGCACCCATAGGTAGTATCCATCAATGGTATGAGTTCAATCCACAAAGGTCTAAGTAGTAATGGTATTTGTTTGAGCTCATTCGAAACATTTAATCAAGTTTGAGAATGCAAAAATTATCATGGTTATAATGGTGAGGTCATTATATATAGGAAGACATGAATTCATGTTCACAAGTTTAGAAAGTTACTTAGAGGAGATTGTTACCTTAACTTATTTAAAAAGGGTATTGTCCATGTTTAGTGCCATCTTATGATGAGGAATTTGAGATATAGGTTAGTATAAACATCTTCTTTCTTGTATCCCAAACCTAGAAACAACATATTGACACATGAATGTGAAAATATTTCTAAATAGACTGATGTTTTAATGTCTTCCATTTCAAGCAAGTTTTCACTTAGGATATCCAGTAAATACAATGTCAAAAAGACCAAAAGTGAACCTTTAAGTACAACATTGGCACATAATAAATTGATGATGAGAGAATGGAAATTATTCTCAAATCATGAGATCAACTCACATAAGTGTGAAATGGCCTAATGGAACACAATATTCACATTTATATGATTACATATACAATATTTTCAAACTTTGCCTTATGTACATCTATAGAAAACATAGTTCGCATATTTAGACATCATGACTCATGCTAGTAAAGAATGGTAGTTTGAATGCAATAGTGATTTCAAATAATTATGGGATGGTTTTGGTGACATCAAGAGGATATCAAGGCATGAGATAAAATTTTAAAACATGAACATATACCTATATGAATCCCTTTCTCCTAATGTAAGTATCTATAGTCTATTATAGTCATAAAGTAACTAATGCTAGTGAAGTGGCCTTTACTAACACACATAGGTGTATGATGGATTGAACATGTTGAGAATAATATCTTAATGGTAGTAACATATATTCACTTAATCCTAATATACAAGGAAAAACATAAATAGGGTTTTAAATCTCAACCCACAGTCAACCCAAAACGTTGCATAGTCAATTGGCTTGAGAAGCTAGGCTTAGGTTTTGAAGTGTTTAGAGAGTAGTAGAGTTGATCAAGAATTGAAATTCAGTGTAGAATGTAATCATTAACTAAGGAATATATAAATAACATCAATTTTTCTAATAAAATAGGGTAAGTTCCCTCTATTTTACTCAAATATAGGGCACTCCCAAACAATCTAATCTACAAGAATAGTGTGTAAATGGTGATAAGGTGAAATGGAAAAGCATATTCATTGTGTAAATGTAGAAGGATTTTTATTAAAGGAATACAAAGTTTTATAATCACTCATAGTCATTGGAAACCACTTTGAGGTGATCATGGGTAATTAGACAGAGTTAGGCTTATTAGGCCTAGAACTAGGTCTAAGCCTTAATGATGCTCAACATCACTTATATAACCATATGAATAATTAAAAACCAATTCAGATCATTTAATGGGAGGTATAAGGTTTATAAAATCCATTGGCTTGTATATATTTACACCAAGTTAGCTATTTTGACCTAATTCTATGATAGGGGTACCCAAAATTCAAAAGAGAAAGCTTGAGAGGCCATTTTTAGATTATCATATATAAGGACACCATGAATAGTGACACAAGGAGATATGAAGAGTTTAAATGGGTCATATAATAAATATTTGTGGTGTTTCTTAGAGTTTTATCATCTGCATTTTATGAACTTCTTTTAACAGTTTAAGAAACCTAAAACACTTGCTAGGACCTGATCAAGAAAATATGAATTGAGATTAATTAAATATGGGTAATTTGGCCTTGAAAGTGTTTTATAATTGTTTAATACTCTCTCAATCTCCTAGACACCTAGCTTTTCTATACTTTCACTTGTATAGACATGCCTATTTTAAGGTTATTTTATAAGTTTTGATGAGATGTACATGTTGAAAAGGAAATTATTGAATGAGAATAATTAGGGGAGGTTTGTATAGATATATTTTAACTCCCCATACTCATATCTCACATTAGTCAATCATGGAAACCTCGATATCAATCCATTCATTGTAGGCAGACTGAACTAGCATAATGAGAAAACATAGTGATTAAATGTGAAAAAGATGATAAATGTTGTATTGATATTTATTTATGTCTACATGATATAATAGAAGACAAAAACGTTTTTAATATATATCTAACACATCTACACTAAACCTTTTTTGAGAAATTGAAAGACAATTGGGTGACAAATGTGAAGACAGGCCTGGAAAGGCTAGAGAGTTATTACTAGAGAGTGAATGATAAGTGTCCATGAGGATTTCATGAGTATCTAATGACTATAAAAATAAATTTTCCAACCTCATAAGATAGTTAATATGTGTTAATGAATCTTATTTTTGTTTCAATCAAGTCAAGTGATGTTTCATTATGAGGATAGTTTCAAGAAGGCCAATTAGAGTCTCTATGCCAACTTTAGGAGAGGGATGCAATTTTTATGGATACTTGACAATGAAAAATTTATAACCTCATTTATAATTCATTTTATTAAAATGTAAATAATTTTCATGCCTTGACACATGGTGTTTTGAACCTCAAAATAAACTAATTCTCTCTCCTCTCCTATGCTATATTTATGTAACCCATTTTGGCATTTGTATCTAATCCATGTCTTATATGGCAAAGACCTACTAGTTTTAATACTAATTTTTAGCTTTGAATAAAACCATAAATTTGTTTTTGATTCTACAATTCCTTGTATAAGTGTCTGGACTAGTGAAAATATTGAATGATAAGTGGTAATCACCTATCCTTACATTCATCTTACTCTATAATAGTGTGTGCAATCAATTCATTCTCTAATAGGTCATAAGGATTTTATTCAATGTCCTTATTTGTCTTTAAGTATAGGGAGTTTAATTAGTGTCTATTATTATGCCTTTTGTATATTCACTTTTAGAAGTGTAGTACATATCACCTTCATGTTTGAAATACTTATGTTGGATTACCCTATAAGTTTAAAGCTAGTCTTATGAAAAATATTTCATACTATAGGTCTTGGTAGTATAGTAGATATAAATTTGGTGTATCACCTTGTCAAAATAGGATATTTTCATGTTAATATCTATCTCTTTTCATCTAATCAAATAATTAGTATAGGTGATAAGGTATCAAATACTAGTCTAATGAGCTCGACCTTAA
The DNA here is from genome assembly GCA_037957365.1 of Torreya grandis. Classification (NCBI taxonomy): domain Eukaryota; kingdom Viridiplantae; phylum Streptophyta; class Pinopsida; order Cupressales; family Taxaceae; genus Torreya; species Torreya grandis. The sequence continues at coordinate 460,258 of JARHVA010007521.1, forward strand.
AGTTAGAGTTTTACCTCTAGTATAGTCAACCCATAAGCCTAGAGGTAATCCAATATTTCAATTAATCTATAGAATGCTTAAAAAACATCTCTATGGTTTAATATTAAGTGATAAAAATTATATCATGCTTAGTGGGACAATTATCTCAATTACATCCTATCAAGGTAAATGTTGGTATTGACAACATCACAATTACTTATGGTGTTCTACTCAACATTTGATGACTCCATTCAGGGTAATTTTTGGTTGTATACCAATTTATATCATTTATGTTTTCATATTTCATGGTCCTTACTATGTAAACTAATATTAGAGGTATTAATCCTGTAAACCCACTCGTTTAACTTGAACTTCCTCTTGAAGTTAAACATCCTCAACCTATCTTAACATTTTTAGAGCATGAGGAATTTGCAAGCCAAGAAGATCAAGATAGTTAAGAGGAACTTGAGGATAACATAGATATAAAACATGCCTTTTTAGCCTTTAACACTAAAAATAACATACACCTCCATGCATATGATGATATAGCTCCTAATGTTGGTAAGAGTGTTCCCACCTTTAATGGGGAAGGTCATGTTACCCCTAGTGAGCATATTAGGGACATATCTAACTTTTGAAACTTTCATGATGTCACTAGTGTCAATATTACAATTAGATTACTTCCCATGTATCTTAGAAGTAATTCCCGTGATTGGTATTGGACATTGATGAGAGGATGTATTACCACTTGCGATGATTTTAGTGAGTCGTTAACCTCAAGGTTTGAAGATAAAAGTGATCACACATCACTCATTCGTGAGATTAATGTGATTTAAAATGGTTTTAAAGAGAATATGCATGTATTTAATGGTATAATTTTCCTCCCCCCATGAAACCACCTAAAATCTTTGTTTTCCCTACATACCTAAGGGCTATTGTTACTGACATATCCATCATGTTATAGTCCATGGGTGTTTGCACCTTATGTGAAGCTTTTGGCATAACTATTAGAGCTAATAATGTCCTAATGCAAGCTATTAAACAACTTCCAAAAGTTTCCATGCATATTATAACCAATATGTTTGATGTTAATACAATTGTTTCTCAAATCTCAAATGCAAATACCAAGTCTAGAACTTCACCTAAGAAGGCAAAAGATATGATTGATTTAGATGGATGGTGCAAGGCCTTAAAATCTCAAATTAGGTAACTAAATCTATATTATGGAGTTAATAAAAACCCCAAACCCTATTCTCAATAAGGAAATAGGTTCCCACCTTAGCAATATGGTTAAGGTAGAGGGCAAGGATAATCTAGCTATAATAGTCTACCCAATGTATATAACCCAACATCCATGTGCAACATAAGAATGATGGTCCTAATTCATAAGAACATGGTCCAAGGAGAAGAATTAAATCAAAGAAAATTCATGGATGAAAATTAAGGTGGGTAAAAATATTTTTTATCTCAAGGTGGATTTAATCCTCAATTGTTAGTGAAATATGAAAACCTCATGAAAACAAATGAAGGATAACAACCTCAAGGAGTCTATTTAAGGACACATTTTTCCTAAACCAAGGTAGTTAAGTATAAAATAATACCATATATAAGATTAATGATTTTAGATATGTCCATCATGTTGACACAAGTCCAATCAACCCTCTTGCAAGGAAACAAGGTGGGACTGTAAGTGTGACAATCACCACAAATTATGCACATATTTCAAATCAGAATGTAGGAAAGGTTACTCAAATTGTTCAATTTCCTCATATTCAAGGCACTTATTTACCTTTATGGATACAATAAAATATAAATTTTCCTTATTTCAACATCATTGATTCTTTGAAGATTTTTAAACTTAGTATCTCTCTTTTGGAAGTGATTTACATGCCTGGTCAAAAGAAACTACTTCAATATTTGTTATCCCAAATCCCCATCAGTCCTCAGCCATAAATACATGGCATTTTATCCCTTACTAATGATATTACTCACATTGTGGAACCCTCTTCTAGATCTAAAAATCCCCCACCCTTATACCTCACACTCATTATTGGAGATAAGCTTGTTCACAATTGCATTATGGATAATGGGGTAAGTAATCTATTTATGACCAAGATTATGGTAGATAAATTGGGATTAAAATATGAATAATATAAAAAGTGAGAAATTTATGGGACACTAGATAGTTTAGTGGGGAATATCAAAGGTTTGAAATTTTTGTTACATGAATATCCAAGCTTTCTTATCCTTTAAGATATATTAGTAGTTGATCTACCCGCTCACTTTGTTATCTACCTATCAAGCGATTTCACAGCAAAGATAGGAGGCTATCTATTATTTTATTTTTCCTCCTTGTAAATAATAACAAGGTATAGATCAAAGTTAACCATTGAAACACAACCATAGGCTAAGTTTGATATTGATTTATACGTGGAAACAATCTCTAATCTGAATTCTACCATTAATGATCAAGAAAAACATGTTATAGATGATGGATCATCCTCCAAACTTGAAGGCATATCTAATATTTTCCTATATGAGTATGGAAATAAAAAATATGATCATGATCCTTATTCCCTCATTAAATAGACTTATTTGGGCTTATACTACATACATGAGGAAGAAATGCCAATACCTTCACTCACCAAGGAATAAGGTGAGAATGATGGAATACGGAAGATGCTTTTAGATGGTTCAAGGAGATAGAATGGTGCAGTACTTGGTGTTATGTTATTTTTAGCATCCAAAAATAGTATTATTCTTCATATAGGTTTCATTTAAATTGAATCTATAATGTGGCTAAGTATGAAGATTCGATTCATGGTCTTTAATGAACAAGGAGAAAGAGGATCGAGAATATACAAGTATATGGAAATAGTGAACTGATTACACATCAAATTAGGAATTTGAGTATTACTAAGAACTCTTTTCTAAATTAATATAATAATAGGGTATGGGATTTACTTTAATACATCAATGCATTCAGCATATGATTATTCGTAAGGGAAAAGAATAAGCATGCTAACATGTTAGCTACTATAGGAACATAATTTGATACACCTACTGCCATAAAGAAAGAAGGAAAACAATCTAACATCATGGTCATTATAATACCTTTCATCCTTGATAATGAGGTCTCTTTTCAATTGTTTTATAGTGATAAACACATTGTATATTTCCTTCAAAATTAAGCTAAGATATCTTCAAGAAACTAGAAAAGACTACATGATGAGTTTGAGAATCATATTTTACAACTAAGGACAAACAAGATAAATCAAGGATTGGTAACCTTAAAAAGTATATTTAATTAATATTATCAAATAAAGATAAGGTTATCATGTCTAAAAATGAGGATAACTATGAAAGAGTTATCATATTTAGAGATAAACTTCTCAAAATAGGCAAGGTATGTTCTACATCAAAAAATAAGCATTTATTGATTTGTGTAGAGAGTTACATGATATATTTGTTTTAGAACATAAAGACCTAAATTTTTTTGATCCTAGTATATCCCATCATAACATTGAGTTGTAACCTAGAGTTAAACTTTCTAGGTAAAAACAAAGGCCTATCAATCCAATGGTTGAACAACTCATGATAATGGAACTTGCCAAGCTCCTTAAATCTAAAATAATCTTCCCTATCAAGCACTCAACTTGGGTAGATAACCTTGTGCCTATTAGGAAGAAGAATGGTGAAATAAATTTTTTTTTGGACTTTAGAGATGTCAATAGGGTGTCACTCAAAGACAATTACCCCTTACCTCCAATAGAGCAGATTTTACAAGTTGTTTTAGGTTCTCAACATTTCTCACTCCTAGATGGATATTCTAGTTATAATCAGATTTTGGTGAAAGAATATGATATGGTCAAGATAACATTTACTCAAAATACTCGACAGAAGGTATGCAGTGCATGGTTTCAAAATTTGAATGAAGCGCTGGGACGCGCTGGGCGCACTGGGAGTGTTGGGCATGTTGGAAGCACTCCCAGAATCAGAATCTAAAGGTGTAGGGAGGCAGATAGAAGACACCCTTCCAAAAGAGGGGAATGAAGGACGGAAGGTAAATGGAGAATTGGTGGTGGAGAACTAGGAAGGAGGTACTAAATGTGGAGGGACAGTAGGAGAGGAAAAAGAAAATGAAGGATCTGAATTTTCTACTGATAAAAAGACTGGAATACCTTTGAATGGATTAGATCTTTTTTGTGGTACCAGTACTTCCCAATAAGATTATTCTCTTACTGTGTTGGGGTAGATGACTGAAAAGGAGAAAGAGAATGGGCATTTCAACAAGGAAAAATTCTCAAAAGTGTAGAAGACAGAGCACTCAGAACAAAAGAAGTGGTCCTCTCTATTTGGCAAGAAACCCAATGAAAAACTTCTCTTCCCACCGGTTATTATTAAATCATGCTGGGTGAAAGGCGAGTTCCAAGTATTTATCCCAGATCCTTTAATTGATTTTTCTGTGTCTTCTTTGGAATTCACCCTAGTGGGTAAATTTTTAGGGGCAAGACCAGATATAGAATCCCTTACCAAGATGGTTAAAAGGAAATGGGTTATTCGAGGAGATGTTGAAATGGCTACTATGTTGAATGGTTTCTTTTTGTTCAATTTCAATTGTAAAGAGGACATGAATATGGTTCTGTGTGGAGGACCGTGGTCTTTTGGCAAATGATCTTTAACCATTAAAAAATGGGAGCCCAACATGGACCTATCAAATTCTTTTTTCTTAAACACTCCCATTTGGGTAAGACTTCCTAGACTTCCCTTAGAGTTTTGGCATGAGGACATTTTTAAAGGTATAGCCAGCTCATTTGGTGAACTAGTGGCATTAGATAATGCAATGGTTACCAAATCCAAACTTCAACATGCCAGACTTTATGTTAAAGTTGCAAATTTGAATAATCTCCCAGAAAAAGTGGATTTAATTTCTAAGCATGGCAAAAAAACTAAAAGGTTTGTTTTTGAAGATTTGCCCAATTCTTGCTATGCTTGTAAAAAATAGGGGCATTGGGCCAAAAACTATCCTTACAAAAGGAAAAATTATTCAAGCAGTGTTCTAGATGAAACAAAGACCAAGGTTCAGCACAAGAAAGTATGGATACCCAAAGAAAAAAATCAAAAAGAACTAAAGAAGAATGAAGATAATAAAGTTCTGCATGCTGAGGAGGAGAAAGAGACCTCTATTGAAGAATCCAAAGTTCCATAATCAGATGCAGATGAAGAGTTTGTGGTTAAGAAAGACAATTCTGAGCAAGAAGGCTATGGGCCGCAATCTAAAACCATAAATCGTGAACAAAGAAAAGATGAGTTGATAGATTTAACAAAACAAATCATTGGCTATTAAAAGATAGAAGAGAGCTGGGGAGATGTAGAAGACAAAACTGAACTGGAAGAAGGAAAATTATTGGATGGAGCTGAAAATAAATTAGAAGAGGATGATCCTCTTTTTTCAAAGACCAAGGTGATTCAGGCTAAGAATGTTTACCCTTTGAAGGTGCTAAAAGTAAAATATAATGGATAAATAATAAAGCACTTTTCAAACCAAAGAAAAGAGCTGAAAAAAAGACCATTACAAAGGGGGTTGAAACAAGAAGCAGCAAAAAAGACCAAAAAATGAAGGCTAAACACCTAGTTTCTACTATGGATAAATCTGGAAAAGGAGATGAACAGTTTTTAAAAATGAAACCGGATGTTGGCTCTCTAGACCGACAGGGAAGAAGATCTGCAAAGAAAAATAGATAATTAGAAAGTAAGCAGAATATTGCTGATGGTAGGCAGGCAACTATTCTAGATTTTACCTCTCAAAAATAGATAGAAAATCTTTATTTGGAATTTTAGGGGGCGGAACATAAAATGGTTAATGATGTTGCCCCTGTTTTTCTTGATTTTGCTGCTAGTTTTTTAGTAGGCTTAAGGATTGCTTATCCTGGTGCTTGTAATTGATCTACCTCTTTAATTCTATCAAAGGGTTTTAGGATCCCTTCAAAACCTATTTTTACCTTAATCTAAAACATTTACTCAAAACTAGAGGATTTTTTATTATATTAATTTGCCCTTTAGCTTGTCAAATGTTGGTGCCACCTTCTAAATGGCATTAGACATGTCTTTCAAAGGTATAATCAATGCGATGATGTTAGTTTATCTAGATAATATAACCATGTTATCCAAGGATGAAAATGAGCATATGAAACATCCTATGTAAGTGTTTGAAATGTGTAGGATATATGGGTTATATCTCAACCCCAAAAATTTCATCTTTGTTTTCCATGAAGGTAAGACCCTATGAGATATTATTTCCAAGGATGACCTCTAACCATCGACACTAAAAGGATAGAGGTTATTTAGTAATATCATTACCCTTACACAGTAAAGGAATCCAAATTTTCCCATGAAATAAAAACATGGTGAGAAGGTTCATACCTAATTTTGAATCTTTGGTGAAGCCTATCATAGCCATGCTCAAGAAAAATCAAGTTTTCACTTGGACTAAAGATGGTAAGATCATTTTCTAATCCATCAAGAAATTAATTGCATAAGATCCCACTCTTGTAAAACCTAATTTTGATAAATATTTCATGTTATATTACTTTGGTAACCTTGATAATATCTTAGCTATGCTATTTAAAAAGAATGATGAAGGTGTTCAACAACCAATTTAATTATTTAGTCAAGGTTTGGAAGATTATGATATTTATAATTTATCCCAGTATTGTGAGTTACATTTTTCAATGACATTAGAATGGGAAACTTGACTAAAAATATAGAACACCCCAAATATTTCTAGAAATTGTCCCAACATTTTGAATTACACCATATAATGATTTTGGTATGGGAAACTAGAATCAAAATATGCAACACCTCAAACATTTTTAAAATTTTGTCAAAGTTCTATGAATTATAATGTGTAACAACATTGGTATGGGAAACTCCATTGAAATTATGAAACACCCCAAAAAAATTTTAAATTTGTCATAGTGTTGTGAATTGTGCCATGTAATGTTATTTGTAAGGGAAATCCAACTCATAATATGCAATAATACAAACTAATATTAAATTTTCCTAGTGTTTTAAATTGAAATGCATAATAAGATACATATGAGAAACCAAACATAAAAAGTGAAACACACCAAATATTTCTAAAAATTATATTTTTTATTAATTTTAATGTATAATGACATCAATATAGGAAACATAACTCAAAATATGCAACACCCAAAATATTTATGAAATGTATTCTAGTGTTTCAAATTGCCCCATGTAATGAAATTGGTATGGTAAACCTAAATAAAATAATGAAACACCCCAAAAATTAAAAAATTTGTCTGAATGTTCCAAATTCACCTCATTGGTAAGGCAAACCCAACTTAAAATATACAACACCCTAAATATTTATAAAATGTGTCCCAATGTTGTGAATTGTGCCACATAATGACATTGGTATGGGAAAACCAATTAATAATATGTAGTACCCCCCAAATATTTTCAAAATTTATCCCAGATTTTCTAACTACATCATGTAATTATATTGGTTTAATAAAATATAATCAAAATGTGTAACACCACAAATATTTTTGAAATTTTTCATAGTGATGAGAATTGTGTCATGTAATGACATTGGTATGGTAAAATAGTCTCAAAATATGTAATACTTCAAATATATCCTAAAAAAATCTTGGTGTTGAAAACTATGTTGCATAACAAAATTGGTGAAAAAAATCAGATCAAAATATGCATCACCCGAAATATGTTTGAAATTTGTCCTAGTGTTTCAAATTAAAAATTGACAAAAAATATGCAATAGTAAAAATATTTATGAAATTCATCCCAACATTTAAATTTGTGCCACATAAAGGTGTTGGTACAAGAAGCCTAGGTCAAAATATGCAAGACACCAAATATTTTAGAAATTTTTTATAGTATTTCAAATTCTACTGCACAATGACATGAATACAAATATTCAACACCTCAATTAATTTTTAAAATTTTCCTAGTGTTGTAAATTACACTATGTAATGACATAGGTATGGTAAACACGACTTAAAATATGTAACACCCAAAATATTTTGAAAAAATCTTATAGTTTTGTGAATTATTCCATGCAATGACATTGGTATAGGGAAACCTAACTCAAAATATAAAACATGCCAAATATTTATAATTTTTTGTTTAGTTTTATGAATTTCACCATGTATAGACATTAGTATTGAAAACCTTACTCAAATATGAAATAACCCAAATGTTTTTGAAATATATCCCATTTTTTAGAACCACACTACATAAAAAACATTGGTAAGGGAATCCAAATTAAAAATATACAATGCCTTGAATATTTTTACATTTTGTCCTAGTGTTGGAAATTTCATCATATTAGTATTGGAAACCCAACTCAAAATATGCAACACCTTACATATTTGTAAATTTTTTTCCATTATTTCAACTATTTCTTCAAAATTATATTGTTAGGGGAAACCAACTCACAATATGGAAAATCACAAATATTTATGAAATTTGTCCTAATGTTGCGTATTATGACATGAACTAACATTGGCATCTGAAACTAGACTAAAAATATGTAACACCCCAAATATTTGTAAAATTTATCCTAATGTCCTAAATTGTATCATGTAATGACATTTATATGGGAAACCCAACTCCAAATGTGCAAGACTCCAATTTTATTTTAAATTTGTTCAAATATTATGAATTACATTGTGAAATGACATTGTTATGGAAAGCTTGACATAAAATATGCAACACCCAGAATATTTATGATTTTTTTTTAGTGTTACAAATTAGTCATGAAATGATATTTAATAGGACACCCAACTCAAAATATACAATGCCCAAAATATTTATAAAATTTGTCCAAGTGTTTTGAATTACAACTCATAATGGTAGTGGTATAGGAAACCCATCTCAAAATCTGCGACTCCAAAAATATTTTTATATAGTGTTGTGAATTACATAGCATAATGACATTGGTATGGGAAACTTGACTCAAAAAACTGCAACATAAAAATCTTTCTAATTTTTTTCCCAATGGTATAAACTACCCTATGAAATAACATTTGTATTGAAAATTTGACTTTAAATATGAAACACCCCAAATATTTTTTAAATTTGTTTATGTTGTGAATTATACTACATTATGACATTGGTACATGAAACCTGACTCAAAATATGTAACCCCCTAAATAATTTTTAAATTTGTCCTAGTACTATGAATTATGACATCCTAAAACATTGGTATGAAAAACTTGACTCAAAATATGCAACTCCCCAAATACTTCAAAATGTTGTCTGTTGAAAACTCGACTCATAATATACAAACACTACAGATATTTTTAAAATATGTTATAGTGTTATGAATAGTGATGCATAATGACATTGGTATGGGAAGCTTGACATAAAATATGTAACACCCTAAATATTTAAAAAATTTGTCTTAGTGTTTTCAATTATGTCATATAATGGCATTGACAAGAGATACCTGACTTAAAATATGCAACACCCAAAATATTTATAAAATTTGTCTCAATTTTGTTAATTGGACCACATTGGTAAGGAAAACTTGACTCAAAATATTCAACGCAAAATGTTTCTAAACTTTTTTTGTGTTACAAATTGTGTAGTGTAATGAGGCTAGTATGGGAAACCTAACTAAAAATATGAAACACTCTAAATACTTATAAAATATATCCATTATTATGAATTACACCATGTAACGATATTAGTCCATGAAACCTAAATTAAAATATGTAACACCCTAGATATTTCTAAAATTTATCCTATTGTTGTAAATTATGCCATAAAAGGACATTGGTATGGGAAAATCTACCAAAATACACTACACTGTAAATATTTCTAAAATTTGTCACAAATTTATAAATTACACCATGAAATTACATTGGTATGAGAAACTTGACTCAAAAAATGTAATACCCTAGATATTTTATAAATTTTTCCTAGTGTTGTCAACCACTCAGTGCACTAACATTGATATGTGAAAACCAACTCAAAATATGAAACACACCAAATATTTCTATAATTTGACATAGTTTTGTTAATTTCATCACACAATGACATTGGTATGAGAAACCTAACTCAAAATATTTATAAAATTTGTGATAGTGTTGTAAACTACATTATGAAATGAGATTGGTATGTGAAAATTGACTTAGATTATGCAACACCCTAAATATTTTCAAAAAAATTCATAGTGTCTTGAATTGTGTTACACATTAAAATTTATATAATAAACCTGAATTGAAATATGTGTCACCCAAAATATTTCAAACAAGTGTCATAGTGGTTCAAAATGTGTCACACAATGACATTGGTATGAGAAACCCAACTAAAAATATGCAACACCCCAAATATTTGTTAAAATTGTCCTAATGTTGTGAAATACACCATGAAAATACATTATTATAATACACTAAACTCAAAATATCCAACACCCCAAATTTTTTATAAATTCTTATCAGTGTTGCAAAATGTGCCACATAGTGACATTGGTATGTGAAACTTGACTAAAAATATACAACACCCCAAATATTTTAATTTTTTTATAGTGTTATTAATTACATAGTATAACAACATTTATATGGGAAACTTGACTCAAAATATGTAACACCCCAAATATTTTTGAAATTTATCCTATTGCTACAGACCATGTCATGGACTGACATTGGTACTATAAACATAACTCAAAATATGAAATACCCAAATATTTTATAATTTTTTCTCAGCATTGCCAATTAAGATGTGAAATGACATTATTATGGGAAACCTAAGTAAAAATGCACAACACCTAAAATGTTTATAAAATTTTCCCAATCTTATGAATTGTGTTATATAATGGCATTGGTACGAGAAGCTTGACTAAAAATATGTAACTACCCAATTAATTTTTAAATTTATCCCATTGTTTCGAATTATAACATGTAATTATATTAATATAGGAAACCTGACTCAAAATATATAACACCCTAAATATTTGTAAAATTTGTATACATATTATGAATTGTAATGTGCAGTGACATTATTATGGGAAATTCAATATAAAACACCCAAAATACTTATAAATTTTTTCCTAGTATTGTAAATTGTTCCACATAATGACATTGCTATGGGAAATCCAATTCAAAATATGAAACAACACAAATACTTCTAAATTTTTTCCATGTGTTGCAAATAACACTGTGTGATGAAATTAGTAAGGGAAACTAACTCATTATATTCAACACATAAACTATTTATAAAATTTGTCTCAATGATAGATATTGTTGTATCAAATGACATTGCCATGGGAAACCTGAGTTAAAATAATCAACACCCCAAATTTCTTTGAAAATTTCCAAGTGTTACAAATTGCATCGCTTAATGACATTGGTATGGGAATATTGACCTAAAATATGCAAAAACATAATTTTTTTAAATTTATCTTAGAGTTGTGAATTAAAGCACACAAAGATATAGGTATGATAAACTCAATTAAAAATATACAAAACCCAAAATATTTATGAAATTTATCTTGGTGTTATGAATTAGATAATGCAATGACATTTGTATATAAAACCCAACTCAAAATATGAAACACTCAAAATATTTCCAAAATTTGTCATAGAATTGTGAATTATTATTCTTAGTTACAATGGGATGGGAAATATAATTTAAAATGTGAAACATCCCAATTTTATTTTAAATTTGTTCTAGTGTTAAAAATTGCATAGTGGAATGACAATGGTACACGAAACCCAATTCAAAATATGCAATACCTAGAATATTTTTGAAAGTTGTCCTAGTGTTACAAACTATGAAACACAACATTAGTACCAAAAACCCAACCAAAAATATGAAAAACCTTAAATATTATCAAAATTTGTCCCAAGATTGATAATTATGCTAGACAATGACATTTTTAAGGGGAACTCAAATCAAATTATGTAACACCCAAAATATGTTTGGAATTTGTATTAGTTTTGTGATCATGATGTGTAAAGACATTGGTGAAATAAACCTAAGTAAAAATATGCAACACCACAAATATTTTAAAATTTTTATCTAAGTGTTGTGAATTATGACACACAACAACATTGGCATGTGAAACCTAACTTGAAATATGAAACACAACAAATATCTCTAAATTTATTTAAGTATTATGAATTGTGATGCATAATGACATCAGTATGGGAAACATGAATCAAAATATACAACACCCTAAATATTTTTAGAATTTGTCCCAATGTTTTGAATTGCTCCACCAATGACATTGTTATGATACTCAAAATATAAAAAACCTAAATATTTAGAAAATGTTTCTAAGTATTAAAAATAATGTGACATTTCTAGGGAAAACATGATTCAAAATATGTAACACCCCATATATTTATTAAATTTGCCACAATTTTGTGAATTATGCCACATAATGACATTGGTATCAGAAACCCAACTCTAAATATATAACACGCCAAATATTTTTAAAATTTGTAGTAGTGTCAAAAATTACATTGGTATAGGTAACCTAGCCCACAAAATTCAACACTCAAAATAGTTTAGAAATTATGTCCCAATGTTACCAACCACACTATGGAATGACACTAGTATAGACACTAACTCAAAATATGTAACACCCCAAATATTTATAATTTTTCTCAAAATAATATAAACTATGATATGTAATGACATTGGTATGGTAAATTTGACTTAAAATATGGAACACCCAAAATATTTCCAAATTGTTTCACAGAGTTGTGAATTATGGCACACAATGACAATAGTACTAGAATCTTGAATCAAAATATATAACACCCTAAATATTTTTGATTTTTTTTTTAATGTTGTAAAGTATGCAATACAAAGAAATTGATATGAGAAACCTAACTCAAAATATAGAACATCCAAAATATCTTTGAAATTTTTCCTAGTGTTGTGAATTTCTTAGTGTAATGACATTGGTACCTAAAACTTGAGTCAAAATATGTAACACCTCAAATGTTTTAAAAATTTATCCCAGTGTTATGAATTTCTTTACACAATGACATTATTAATGGAAACCCAACTCAAAATATATAACACCTCAAACATTTTAAATTTGATTCCTGGTGATGTGAATTATGATGTATATGACATTAATATGATAAAACCCACCAAAAATGTGCAACACCCTATATATCTATAAAAATATTCTAAGTGTTTTAGATTATAATACATAATGAATTAAGTATGGGAAAACTAACTTAAAATATGGAACACCTCAAATATTTTTGAAAAAAATCCTAGTATTACAAATTTTGATGCACAATGACATTGGTACAGGAAAAACAACTCAAAATATTCAACACCCAAAATATTTAAAAAAAATCTTCAAGTGTTTTAGATTATTCTACATAACAACATAGGTATGGGAAAGCCAACAAAAATATGAAACACCCCAAATATTTATAAATTTTTTCCCAGTGTTGTTAATTTCACCACATTGTTAAGGTAAACACAACTCAAAATATACAACGCCCCATATATTTATAGAAATTGTCTTAGTGTTTTGAATTATACTAAACAATGACATTATTATGGGAAACCCCAACCAAAATATGCAAGAACCTAAATATTTGTGAGAATTATTCCTAATGTTGAAAATTTATTAAATAATGACATTGGTAGATGAAACTTGATTCAAAATATGAAACAACCCAAATATTTCATGAATTTGTGTATGATTTTTAACACACTAGATAATGACATTTTAATAGGAAAACAAACTCAAAATATGAAACACCCTAAATATTTCTAAATTTTTATCTCAATGTTGAAAATTACACCCCAAAACAACATGTGTATGAGTAACCTAACTCAAAATATGTAACACTCCAAATATTTTCAAAATTTATCCCAGTTTTTCTACTTGTGTCATGTAACATCATTGGTACAGGAAACCTAAATCAAAATATGTAACACCTATAATATATCATAAATTTTCCATATAGTAATGAATTTCACCATACAACAATATGGGTATAGGAAACCCCACAAAAAATATGCAATACCTATAATACTTTGAAATTGTCTCAGTGTTGGGAATTATGCTATGTAATGCCATCAGTATGGGAAACCCAATTGAAAATATGCAAAGAAGGCTTTGAGCACTTTTGCCTTGATTTGTGAGTTATAATTCACATGGTGATGACCTTGAACTATTAAGGCTTCTGTGCATATGCTATTTTTCCATGAATTTTTCACAATATTTTGTTTTTGGTTCAATTTTTCTAGACAAACTTTATGGGTATGCATAGGCCTAATTATGAATAGTGTTAATGGTGTGGTTCAAGTGGTGGTTGGTTCTAAAAGGAGTATTGGACCCAAAATTATATTTTTATCATTTTTTTAAAGAGTAATATGATATTTTCCTTCCATATTATAATTTTTAGAGTGTTTCAAGGTGTTTAAAGGGTAACATGTGATAATGAAGGCCTAATTGAATTAGGTCTCCTTAAGGACTAAAAGGGGTATTCAGTCCTATTTGCTATGACAAACCTATTTTAATGTTTGGTTCATAATTTTTAAATTTATTAATGATAATTTCATTTAAAAAATCAATGTTAAACTGTGTATGGTTGATCAAAAGGTGTATGAGTAAGAGCCTAGTATAAGAACAAGGCCTAATTATCTAGAGTGAGAATATGAGTGTTGAAAGGAATGTGATATAAATTTTAATGGATAAATACAGTCTTTCATACCATTAGGAGGGTAAGAATAAACTATCATGAAGATATTATAAAAGTACTAAATATTATTATCAAGGCCATTTGACATAACCAAGTCAAGAAAAGGGTTAATTGAGAAAAGAATACTAAAGAATAGTTTGAGAAAGATAGGTTTTTGATGAGAGATAGAGATAAAGATAAATATAAACATCTATTATATGAGAAAAAAATGGTTATGAAGGTGATAAAAGGTTGGATGTGCTTGATTTGGTGTTGATTCATCTAGGGGGTTGGTACCTCCTTGTTAGTGGGTCCTTGTTAAAGCCTAGTCAAGTTGGTGCTTCACTAGTTAGGGTAGGTGATCCAAGTGAAGTTGGTTCTTCACTAAATATTTATGTTTGAATTATATGACAATATTACATTTTAATCATTAGTGGGTTTTCTTCCCCTTGATGGTTTCCCATTCAAATAAGTGTTTTATGAGCTATATTATTTTCTCATGTTTATGTGTTACTAGCTTACTATATTATTGATAGTTAATGAATGATAATGTAAATACTATAAAAGTTTTAAATAATGATTCATACCCACCCCTCAGTCATTATGCTTCCAATAATTTGTATCAAAGCTTCTTGGTCCTTTGTGTCTAGTTTAAAAAATTGAAGGTGCTCCCAAGAATCACAAGCATGTCTTATGATCAATAGGAAGAAAGAAACATATATGATGAAGATGTCTACTATGACAATGAAGAAGGAAAATATGAAGTATACCTTGAATATTAGCTCATAATCACACTTAATGATTTGAAACATCAAAAAGAGATTATTAGAGATCTCAAGAATTAGATAGAAGAGGTTAATGTAAGATTTAAGTCAAAATAAGTTGAGTATAACTAGTTGAAGATAGAGTTATATTCCTTGAAGACTAAGAGAGAAAAAATCATAGAAAAATTGAGAAATTTTGAGAGAGAGAATGAGAAGTTAGAAAAATTCAAGATTACTAACTAGAGAAGATGAATCAAGAAACCTAATTCTAAAAAGATTAAGTCATCATAGAACCATGGTAACTATAGAAAAGTTGTTTACTAAACCTATCATAACATAGGACACATTGGAAGATTATAATATAATAGAGTTAAATTCCAACAAGATTAAAAAATAAATATGAAGCTCCTGAAATGCATAAAAAGGATCAAGAATTGGTATGGAATCCAAAGCAAGCTTTGACAGATTAAATTAAGTTGAAGAATCAAGATGGACTAATTTCCAGGGATGAATAAAAGACCAAAGAGGACTCTATGATAGCTAAGACTATCTTTCACATTCAATATGAAGGCATGAAATGGTATATATGTGTAATGGTTTTTCATGTCAAATGATAGGATACATGAACAAGTTCATCTCTTTGAAGGATAATCCTATAGGAATAGTGAGGTTTGGAGATAACACAATTACCAATACAATTGGAAAGGGTGTTTTAAGTTTGGATAATGTAAATAACAAAGCACAAAATGTGTTATATGTGGAAGGTCTCAATCATAGCCTAATTAGTTTTATTCAAATGTTCAATCAAGGACACACACTAACATTTCATAACAAAGGATGTGAAATAAAGAGGGATAAATTAGGAAGGCTAATTTCCAATTCTAAGAGGATTGAGAACAACTATATGTATTGAATGAGATCAAGAAGGAGAAACATTTCATCACCAAGATAGATTAAATTTGGTTATGGCATAGAATACTATGTCACTTAAACTTTGATAACCTGATAAAAATTAGATCTAAGAAGTCTATGAATAATATATCCAAGATCATCAAACCTAAAAACATAATTTTTAAGGCATGTCAACATGGTAAGGAGTCTTAAAGAAGGTTCAAGTCTAAGGATTACTTGACTAAAATACCCTTAGATTTAATCTACACTAATCTCTATGGGCCTATAAAAAATCAAAACATTTAAGGAGATAACTAATTAATGTTACTCATTGATGATTACATAAGAATGGCTTGGGTTGCATTACTAAAATAGAAATTAGAAGCTCTTGACAAGTTCAAGCCATTCAAATCTCTTATTGAGAATGAGAAGAATTGGAATATCATGTCTCTAAGATATGATAGAAGAGGAGAGTTTTGGTCAAATGATTTTGATGAATTCCATGATGTTTATGGAATAAGGAGATAATTTTTAGTAGCTAAGACACCTCAGTAGAATGGGGTAGTAGAAAGGATGAACAAGACAGTTCAAGAGATTGATAGAATTATGCTGAATGAGTCTATATTATATTATGTCTATTAGAGAGAGGAAATAAACATTATTATATACATTTTGAAAAAGGGATTGATAAGAATAAATGGAATAAATACTCTTTATCAATTATGAGAGGGTAGAAATGCAAATGTGGAACACTTTTGAGTGCTTGGGATTAAATGTTTCATCAAAAGAAATGATGAAGACTTGGGTAAGTTTGATACTAGATATAACGAAGGCATAATATTAGGATACTCATAAACGAGCTTAGCCTATATATGTTATAACAAGAGACTAAAAATTATAGTGGAAAGCACCAATGTGAGGATTGATGAGAAAAGGAAATCTCACCCACAGTCAAAGGGCACTTTAGAGAATGTGTAATTTGAGAATGAAGAGGATATTATAGATACTGATGAGGAGGAATAAAATTTTTAAGAGAGATATCACTTAAAAATACACTCAATGTGGATTCAAAGAGATTACCCTAAATATCAAAACATTCAAAACAAGAATTCATGTATACAAACTAGGAAAAGATTTCTAAGTGATCTAAATCAAGAGAATGCTCTATTATCAAATATTGAACCTGAGAGTCTTATAGAATCAAACAAGGCCAATTTTTTGATAGGTGTTATTAATTAGGAGCTAAACCAAATTTAAAATAATGAGACATGTAAATTACTTCTTAGGCCTAAAGACAAGAATGTCATTAGCATAAAATGGGTGTTCAAAATCAAGTTTAATTAAGATGGAGAAGACACAAAGAATAAGGATAAATTGTTTT
Source organism: Torreya grandis (assembly GCA_037957365.1). Classification (NCBI taxonomy): domain Eukaryota; kingdom Viridiplantae; phylum Streptophyta; class Pinopsida; order Cupressales; family Taxaceae; genus Torreya; species Torreya grandis. The sequence continues at coordinate 477,981 of JARHVA010007521.1, forward strand.
ACAAGGGATATGCATAGGTTGATTGAGTAGAGTTTGAGGAAACCTTTACACCAGTAACAAAATTGGATTCCATTGGATTATCTCTAGCTTGCAGGGTTAAAGGATTTAAGGTATACCAAATGGATGTAAAATCCACCTTTTTGATTGGGAATTTTGATTTATAAGTGTACTTTTAGAAACCTAGTGGGTTATCACTATTAGATGACAAAGACTATGTTTTCAGATTGAAGACATATCTCTAAGGTCTAAACCAAGCTCTGAGATAATAATCTAGGAGCTTAGTATGCTAGGTTCAACAAGTATCTATTTGATTAATGAATAAAAAGAGGAGTTTTAGAGAATAATCTATACATCAAAACTTAAGATGAATATCAATTAATTATAGTTGTCTATGTGGATGATATCATATTTGGTGGAAATAATGAGAACATAGCAAAGGCCTTTATAGATATGATGACAAAAGAGTTTGAGATGTCCATGCTAGTAGAACTATCATTTTTTATTGGGTTGTAAATTACTCAATCTAAAAAATGTATATTCATCCCACAAGCCAATTACATAAGAGAGATGTTGAATAAGATTGAAATGAAGGATGTAAGTTGAGTAAGTAATATGAGTCTTTAAATGTCAATCAGAAATCATATAGGATATTGATTGAAAGCTTATTATACACCACTACTTCTAGGCCTAACATCATGCAAGTAGTAGGTCTTGTGGGAAGGTTTCACGTAGGTGTAAAATAGAATCATTTACAAGTAGTAAAAATGATACTCAAGTATCTCAATGAAACTATGGTGTATAGATTGTGGTATCAAAGAAGTAAGGAGTTTAATTGGATAGCCTACATAGATGCATATTGGGTATGAAGTATAGCTGATAATAAGATTACCTAGTCTCACAGATAATCAAGAATCAATCATCAATATCTTTGTTCACTTGTGAACTTGAGTACATTATAGCATCTTCATGTTTTACTTGGGTTATATAAATTAGATATACCCTAAAATACTACAAGGTAGAGTATGATGGCCCTAGACCTATCTTTTGTGACAACAGAAGTGTTATACGTGTCTCAAAGAACCCTATCATGCACTTAAGGACCAAACACATTCCCATCAATATCATTTAATAAGAGATTAGGTAAGTGAACAAAGTGTCAATCTTGAATATGTTTCTACATAGAATGAGATTACAAACACCTTGACCAAACCCCTTTGAAAGGTAACTTATAAACACCTAAGACATGAATTAGGTGTAATTACTACCCCTATCAATCACTAAAGAAACAAAGTATTTTGCGGGAGATAATCATTATTATTATCTCCAAGAACAAGTGAGTTATTTCAAAAATATATGCCTGGATATAGGGTAACTTATTTGTTTTATGTCTCATAAACTCTTAGTTATGTGTGTTGAGTATTTTTATTACAAGGAGTGTGATCCAAGGAATTAAAGACATCAATTTTTTATTTATGTCAAATGGGGAGAAATAAAATAATGGGGAGATACTTATTATGAGTGTTTAGTATGGTTTTTCATCAATGAAAAATGGTGAAATTATTGAGCATCATTTCTATTATTGAGAATTGGTATTCATGTTGTCATTGATGTCAAAGGTTATTCATGTGGTATGAGGTCATTGAATGGTTTGTTTGGTTGATTAAATATATGACAAGCATGGAATTATTTGAAAAAATTATAAGGTATGTAATCAAGGTATACAAGCATCAAAGAATGTTTTAATATAAGTGGTCAAAGTTGTCAAGTGTTATAACCTAGTAGGAGACTTGAGAAGGATTATGCATAGGATGCCTAGTCTTGTGCATGATGGAGCATGGTTTCCTAGTAATATGGATGAAAATATCTATAAGAGGATGTTTTAGGACACTTTATAATGTATATGAAGCATTTTAACACTTAGGAAAGCTTCAAGGTGAGTCTATAGGGCTAGACCCTATAAGTCTAACATGCAAATAAATTACTTCTAGACTCTATCTAACCTAAGAAGGGGTCATCAGGTGTTTTAAAGACCTATGAAGGATTAAAATTAGTTTTATATCATGTTAGAGATTTTTTAAACATGTAATTAAGGTGGAGAGTGCTTTGGCAATGGCTAGAAAGTCTATTTTAAGGCCTAATGTGACTTATAGATCAAAATCTTAAAGAACAAAGAGAGATATTGTGGCCTAATGTGGTATTATGATTAGCATCCAAGGTAAGAAAGGTTAAATTAGAATTAAAAGAGGTATTTCATGTTATTTTATGTATTTTTACAAAGTCTAAGGTCAAAGTGTGTAATAAAAGGCATGAAATGTTGTTTTGAGGTTTTCTATATGCATAGAATAAAGGATTCTCTACCTGAGAAGAACTTTCATGTACCCATTGACACATGTAACCTATTAATGTGAACCTCAAACATTCATGGTAGATGATAAAGGGTCATATCTCAAAGTTATAATCATTGGTTTGTAAATTAATGGTCAAATATTTATTAATAATCGTTAATATTGTAAAGTGGTTTAAACCTCTCTAAGACCCTAAATTTGACATGATATGTAAGATATTGATGAAAATGTATTATAATGGATTGGATGACCTATTTGGATGATTGGATCATGTATTGGAATCTCCAAATTATCTCCATGTGGCATTGGTTTTGTCATGTGAGTGAGTGGATCTTATGAAAAATATTTATTTCTCAAAAAAATTATATACAAAGTAGGGTTAACCAATTTTAATGTTTATAAATGGATGGATTTTTAAGAATGAGACTTAAATATTATGTCCATGGTGGTTTTTGATTAGGTTCAAGACTCTGATGTGCTAAACTATCATGAAAGTTGACCTATTGCTAAAAGGCCTAATGGTGTAGACAGTGAGAAAACCCAAGAAGAAGTGGGAATGAGATTAGGGATGGATTAAAATGCATGGGATTGTTTTTCAAGACTTGTAACATATTTACATATTGGATAAAATATTCAAAGATGGTCGTATATAGTATAAATTTGTTCTCAAATTGACCTATCTAACTCAATAATGTCTGTGTATAGTGAAGTCATGAGATTGGTTTAGAAGACCAATATTTATATTATAACCTATGATATATTTACTATAATTTGTTTTGAGGATGTTCTAGGATTATCAAAATTCGTGTTTTCTACATCATTGTTTCCATGAATATGTTTTGAAGCTTATTAGAAGTTCTGAGTAAGCTAATTCCTTAGAAGGGTTTGAGAACTTTTGCCTTGAGTTGTGAGTTATAATGCACATGGTGATGAACTAAGGTATTTATTCTTTAGTTAGTATTATTTTTTAAAATTATTATTTGATAATATTATGTTTTTTTGTTTTTTTTCTAAATAGACTTTGTAGGTATGTACAAGCCTAATTATGAACAGTGTTAATGGAATGGTTCAAGTGGTGGTTGGTGATAAAAGGTGTATTGGACCCAAGATGAGATTGGTAGGTGTCTTTCCAAGTGTCAAATGATATTTTCTTACCATGTTAAAATTTTGAGAGTGTTTCATGGTGTTCAAAGGGAAACATGTGCTAATGAAATCCTAATTGAATTAGGTATCTTTAAGGCCTAAAAGGGGTCTCTGATCCCATATGGCATGAAAAACCTATTGTAATATTTTATTAATTTTTATAATATGTACTAAGTAAAATTACATTGATAAAAATATTTTTCAACTTTGTATGGCCGACCAAGAGGTGTATAAGCAAGAGCCTAGTATAAAAATAATGCTTAATAGGCCTAATTATCTAGAGTGAGAGTATGAGTGTTGAAGTGAATGAGATAGAACATTTAAGGGATAAATAAGGTCTTGGATAACATTAGGAGGGTAAAAATAAAAGTTCATGAAGATCTGGTAGGGGTATTGAAGATGATTATCGAGGTCATTTGACCTAACCAAGTCAAGAAGATGGCTAATTGAAAGAAGGAAAGATAGTACTTTGATAAGGATAGGTGTGTGAGGAGATATGATGATAATTATTATCATGCATTGTATAAAAATTAAATATTTTTGAATTTGATCAAATTTTGGAGGTGGTTGAGTTGGTGTTGAGTCATCTAGGGGGTTGGTGCCTCCTTGTAAATGATTGCTCATTAAAGCTTAGTCAAGTTGGTTCTTGACTAGTTGGGGTTGGTGCTTCAATTGAAGTTGGTTATTCAATAATTTTTTATTTTTTAGTTATAAGATAGTATTCAATTTTCATCCTTAGTGTTTTTTCTTCTACTTGAGGGTTTCCCACTCAAATAAGTGTTTTATGTGTTATGTTATTCTCTCATGTTTATGTGTTGCTAGCATATTATATTATTGATAGTTAGTTAATAATAAATTAGAGATTGTAAAGTTTTGATGACTTATTCAAATCCCATCTCAATAATTTTGTTTTCAAAAATAAAATTTTCCATATGATTTTTACCACAATGAATAACAACATTGGTATGGGAAAACTGACTTACAATATGCAACAGTCCAAATATTTCTAAGATTTGTCATAATCATGTACATTGTGCCATACAATGACATTAGTATCATAATTATAACTCATAATATATAACACCTCAAATATTTCAAACAATATTCCTATTATTATGAACTACATCATGTAATAACATTTATATAGGAAACCCAACGTAAAATGTACAACAACCCAAATATTTTTGAAATGTGTCATAGTGTTGAACAATAGGTTTCAAAACAGCATGGGTAAAATAAACCTACAATAAAATATACAAAACACCAAATATTTATGAAATTTATCCTATTTTCTCAAATTACATCATATAATGACATTGGTATGAAAAACACAAACCAAAATATGTAAGACCTTAAATATTTTAGAAATTTTATTAGTGTTGTGTATTGAATTATACAATGCCATTGATATGGGAAATCTGATTCAAACTATGAAAAACCCAAAATATTTTTGAAATTAGTCCTAGTGCTATGAATTACATCACATAATTACATTGATATAGGAAACCCAACTTAAAATATGCAACAACCCAAATGTTTTTGAAAATTTTCCAATATTGTGAATTATGTTGTATAATTACATTGGTACAAGAAAATTAAAAATATGTAACACCCCAAATATTTATAAAATGTGTCTTATGAATCCCATCATATAATGAGATTGGTATGAGAAATTGGAATAAATGTATGCAACACCACATCTATTTTTTAAATTTATCCTAGTGTTATAAATTGTTCCACATTGGTATGGGAAACCTAACTCAAAATATGCAACACCATAAATATTTCTAAAATTTGTCCCAATGTTGTGAGTAATGCCATGCAATGACATTGGTAGGGTTAACCAAGTAAAAATATGTAATACCACAAAAAATTCTAAAATATTTCCCATGATAACATATTATGTTGCATAACAACACTGGTATGGGAAACCCCACTCATAATATGCAACATCTCAAATATTTCTAAAACTTTTTCTAGTGTTTAGAATTATATCGTGTAATCCCATTAGTATGGGAAACCCAATTCAAAATATGAAAAACACCAAATATTTATGAAATTTATCCCATTGTTATGAGAAATCTAAAAAAAATATGTAACATCCAAAATATTTCTAAAATTTGTCCCATTATTACAAATTGATCACAAAATGACATTTGTATAGGAAATCTGACTCAAAATATGAAACAAAAAATATATGTAAAATTTATCCTAATGTTTTGAATTGTGATGTGTAATGACATTGGGATAAGAAGCCAAATTCAAAATATGTGACATCCTAAATATTTATGAAATTTGTCCTAGTGTTATGAATTGCATAGTGTAGTGACATTGGTATAGGAAACTTGACTCAAAATATACAACACCCAAAATATTTATAAAATTTGTCTTAGTATTATGACTAATGTTACATGACAACATTGGTATATGAAACCCGAATCAAAATATTTAACACCCCAATTTATTCAAAAATTTGTGTCAATGCTATGAATTTTTTTATGCAATAACATTGGTATAGGAAACCGAACTCAAAATATGAAACACCTTAAATATTTTTGAAATTTATCATAGTGTTATGAATTTTAACACCCAAAGACATTGTTATGAGAAACTTTACTCAAAATATTTGACACCCCAAATATTTCTAAAAAAATTCTAATTGATGAAAACAATCACATAGTTAGACATTGGTATTGGAAATTTGACTCAAAATATGCAACACCAAAAATATATTTTTTAAATTGTCTATGTTATATTATATGATTTAAAATAACATCAATATGATATACCTAACTCAAAATATGAAACACCTTAAATATTCCTAAAAATTATCCCAGTGTTTTTAATTATGCCATGCAATGACATTGGTATGAGAAACCTAGCCCAAATTATGGAACACCCCAAATATTCATGAAATTTGTCTTAGTGTTATTAATTACACCATGCTAGAAAGGAAAACTAGACTCAAAATATGCAACACCCCAAATATTTATGAAAAATTTCTTACTATTATAAATTATATAGTGTAATGAGGTTGGTTTGGGAAACCTAACTCAAAATATGTAACACCCCAAATATTTGATAAAATACTCCATTATTGTGAATTTCACCACACAACAACATTGGCATAAAAAATTTCATGAAAAATATGTAACACCCAAAATATTAATGAAATTGGTTCCAATGTTGTAAATTTTATTACACATGAAGATTGGTATGGGAAACCTACTCAACATGCAAAACAACCTAAATATTTCTTAAATATATCCCATTGTTGTAAATTACATCATAGAATGATATTGTTATAGGAAACCAAACTCAAAATATGATGCACCCAAAATATTTCATAAATTTGTCCTAGTGTTGGCAATCACACCATGCAATGACATTTGGTATGGGAAAGCTGACTAAAAGTATGTAACAACATAAATATTTCTTAAGTTTGTCATAGTGTTGTGAATTACACCATGTAATGACATTGGTATGGGAAATGGGATTGAAAATATACAAAACCTCAAATATTTCAAAATAATTGTCTGAGTGTTACAAAATACACCACACAATGACATTGGTATGTGAAACCTGATACAAAATATATAACACCCCAAATATTTTCAAAAAAATTCCTAACATTATGAATTTCACCATGCAATGACACTTTTACATAAAACTTGACTAAAAATATAACACACCACAAATATTTTATAATCTTGTCATAATGTTTAAAATTGCACTAAACAATGATATTCATGTGAGAAACCCAACTCAAAAAATGTAACACCCTAAATATTTATAAAAATTTTCCCAGTGTAATGAATTGTGACATGGAAGGACATCAATATGAGAAACCCGAATCAAAATATGCAACACCACAAATATTTTTTGAAAATTGTCCCAATGTTATGAATTACAATGTGCAATGCCATTGGTATGATAAACCCAACTAAGAATATGTAACATGCAAAATATTTCAAAAAAAAAATTGATTGTTAAAAATTATGATTCACAACAACATAAATATAGGGAACATGACTCAAAATATACAACACCCAAAATATCTCTAAAATTTTTCCTAATGTTTCAAATTATCCAAAGCAATAAAGTTTATATGGTAAATCTGACTCAAAGTATATAACACCCCAAATAATTCCAAAATGTGTATGAGATTTGTTAATTTCACCATGTTGGTAAGGAAAACTTGACTCAAAATATTAAACAACCCAAATATCTCTAAAATTTGTCCCATTATTGTGAATTATGCCACACAATGACATTGGTATAGGAAACCCCACTCAAAATATGCTACACTTACAATGTTTATTAAATATGTCTTAGTCTTTCAAACTACATTGTGCAATGAAATTTGTACATGAAACGTAACTCAAAATATCTAATACTGCAAATATTTTTATAAATGTTGAGCATTGTTTCTATTGTTGATACTTGGAATTGATGTTGTCATTGATGTCAAAGATTGTTCATGAGGTATGATGTCATTATACATTATTTTTTTTTAATTTCATCTCTAAGAGGTATGAATTCTTTTTAAAAACTTATAAGGTATGTAATCAAGGTACGTACACATCAAATAATGTTTCAGGATTAGTAATCAAGGTTGTCAAGTGTTTGAACATTGTAAGAGACTTGAGAAGGCTTGCTCATAGGATGTCTAGTATTGTGCATGAAGGAGAATCATGTCGTAGTAATATGGATAAAAAAGAAGAAGAGGATTTTTTGTGACACTTGAGACTTTATATGAAGCATTAGATCACTTGAGAGAGCTTTAAGGTGAGTCTACAGGGGTAGACCCTATAGGACTAGCAAGCAAATAGAATAGTTCTAGACTCTACCTAACATAATAAGGGGTCATGAGGTGTTTTCATGGCCTATTAAGGACTAAAATGAGTTTTATATCATTTCATATGTTTATTTAGCATGTGAGTGATGTGGAAAGTGCTTGGACAATAGATATAAGGTTTGTTTTAAGGCCTAATGTGAATTGTAGTTCAAAAGCTTAGAGAGAAAAGAGAGAGATGGTGGCCTAATGGGGTAACAAGATTATTTTCCCATGTAATAATGAAAAAATTATAATATAAAAAGTTGTGTCACATTTTTTCAATTATTTTGACCAATTTTGAGGTCAAATTATGAAAGAAAAGGAATGGAATATTATTTTGAGGTTTCTTGCATGCAAAAAATAAAGGATTCTCAACCCAAGAAGATTTCTCAATTATTCATTGGAACATGTAACCTATAAATGAAAACCAATCAATTTTAGTATATGTGGAAGTGGCATATCTCAAACATCCAATAATTGGTTTTTGGATTAAGTGCCTAAGATTTATGAATGATAGTTAAGACTGTAAAGTGGTTTAAACCTCTCTAAAACCTCAACTTTGACCTGATATCGAAGATCTTAATATAAATGGATCAAAATGGATTGTATGACCTATTTTTATGACTAGATATTGTATTGGAATCTCCCATGTATCTCTAGGTGGAATTTGTTTGTCATGTGAGTGTGTGGACCCTATAGAAAATGCCTTGTTTTTCATAAATTTGATATACTAAGCAATGTTGACCAAGTCAAAGTTACTAAATCAATGAAGGTTTAACATTGAGACATATATATTATTAACATGGTGTTTATTTATAAGGTTATATACCTAATATGTGCTAAACCATTTGTGCAAGTTGACCTATCGCTAAAAGGCCTAATGGTGCAGATAGTGAGAAAAACCAGGTAGAAGTGGGAATGAGATTAGGGATGTGTTATCATGGATAAGGGATGGATATAAATTAATGGGTTTTTTTTTCAAGACATATAACACATGTATATATTGGATATAATATTTTTATGTGGTTGTATATATCAAAAAAATTCTCTCAAATTGACTTTTATAACTCAATAACATCTGTGTATAGGGAAGTCATGAGGTTGGTTTGTAAGACCAATATTGGTATTAGATATTATGATATATTTGATTATATTTATTCTTAAGTATGTTTTATGATTACATAAATTCATTATAATTTTATCAAAGTGATTATATAGGTGTTCTAGATCACTATTTCAATGATTATGTTTTGATGCTTATTAGTAGTTTTGAGTAAGCTACTTGCAAAGAAGGCTTTGAGAAATTTTAACTTGATTTATGAGTTATAATGCACATGGTGATGACCCTAAGGTATTAATTCTTCTGTGAATATGTTACTTTTCCATGATTTTTTGACAATATCGTGTTTTTGTTTTGAATTTTATAGATAGACTTTTATGGGTATACATAGGCCTAATTATGAATAGTGTTAATGGTGTGATTCAAGTGGTGGTTTGTTCTATAAGGTGTCTTGGACCCAAAATTATATTTTTATTAGATTTTTAAAGTGTAATATTATGTTTTCCTTCCATATGAAAATTTTGAGAGTGTTCTAAGGTGTTCAAAGGGTAACATGTGCTAATGAAGGCCTAATTGAATTAGGTCTCCTTAAGCCCTAAAATGGGTCTTTAGTCCTATATGCTATGAAAAACCTATTGTAATGTTTTTTTCATTATTTTTACATGTCATACTACAAATTTAATTGAAAAAATAAATGTTAAAGTGTGTATGGCTGATCAAGAGGTGTATGAGTAAGAGCGTGGTATAAGAACAAGGCCTAATTGTCTAGAGTGAGAATATGAGTGTTCAAGTGAATGAGATAGAAATTTGAAGGGATAAATAAGGTATTTTATATCATTATTAAGGTATAAATAAACTATCAGACATTTGACTTAACCAAGTCAAGAAAAGGGCTAATTGAGTAAAGAAGCCTAAAGAATAGTTTGAGAAAGATAGGCGTTTGATGAGAGATGAAGATAAATATCATCATCTATTATATGATAAACAAAGGTTTATAAAGGTGATAAAAGGTTGGAGGTTCTTAATTTGGGTTTGATTCATTTATGGGGTTGGTACCTCCTTATAAGTGGGTGCTTACTAAAGCCTAGTTAGGGTAGGCGCTCCAAGTGAAGTTGGTGATTTAATAAATCTTGATGTTTGAATTATATGGCAATATTCCATTTAAATAATTAGTGGGTTTTCTTCCTCTTGATGGTTTCCCACTCAAATAAGCGTTTTATGTGTTATATTATTGTCTCATGTTTATGTGTTGCTAGCCTAGTAAATTATTGATAGTTAATGAATGATAATGTAAAGACTATAAAAGTTTTAAAGCTTGATTCATCCCCAACCCTCAGTCGTTGTGATTCCAATAATTGGTATCAAATATTCTTGGTCCTTTGTGGCAAGTTTAATATATTTAAGGTGCTCCTAAGAATCACAACAATGTCTTATGATAAATAGAAAGAAGGAAACATATATGATGAAGATGTCAACTATGACAATGAAGAAGGAAAATATGAAGTATACCTTGAATCTTAGCTCATAATTACACTTAATGATTTGAAACATCAAAAAGAGACTATTAGAGATCTCAATAATTAGTTAGAAGAGGTTAATGCAAGATGTAAGTCAAAATAAGTTGATTCTAACTAGTTCAAGATAGAGCTAGATGCCTTGGAGATTGAGAATGAAAAACTAAAAAAAATTGAGCATGTTTGAGAGAGAGCATGAGATGTTATAACAAGTTAAGATCACTAACTAGAGAAGATCAATCAAGCAACCCATTTCTAAAAATATTAAGTCATCATGGAAATATGGTAAGTATAGAAAAATTGTTTACTACATTTGTCACAACATAGGACACATTGCAAGATTATGCTCTAATAGAGTTATAAGTCCCAAAATATTCAAAAATAAATATGTAGCTCCTAAAATGTATAAGAAGGATCTAACATTGGTATGGAATCAAAAGCAAGCTAGGATGGATTAAATTAATTCAAAGAATAAATATGGACTATTTTCCAAGGATGAATATAAAATCAAAGAGGACTCTATGCTAGCTCAGATTATTTTTCACATTCAATATGAAATCATGAAATGGTATATATATAATGGTTTTTCATGTCACATGATAGGAGACATGAACAAGATCATCTATTTGAAGAAGAATCTTATAGGAACAATGAGGTTTTGAGACAACATAATTACCAATAGAATTGGTAATGGTGTGTTGAGTTTGGATAATGAAAATAAAAAGGCACAAAATGTGTTGTATGTGGAAGGTCTGAATCATAACCTAATTAGTGTGAGTCAAATTTCCAATCAAGGACACACACTAACATATCATAATAAAGTATGTGAAATAAGGAGAGATGAATTAGGAAGCCTAATTACCATTCTAAGAGGACTAAGAGCAACCTATATGTATTGAATGATATCAAGAAGGAGAAATATTTCATCACCAAGATAGATTAAATTTTGTTATGGCACATAATACTAGGTCACTTAAACTTTGATAACCTAATAAAGACTATATCTAAGAATTCGATGAAGAATATACCCAAGATCATCAAACCTACAAACATAATTTGTAAGGCATGTCAACATGGTAAGGAGTCTTGAAGAAAGTTCAAGTCTATGGATTAATTGATTACAATACCCTTAGATTTAATCTACACTGATCTCTATGGGCCTACAAGAATTCAAAGCATTTAAGGAGATAACTAATTCATGTTACTCATTGATGATTACATAAGAATGGCTTGGGATGCATTCCTAAAAGATAAATTATAATCTCTTAAAAAGTTCAAACCATTCAAGTCTCTTGTTGAGAATGATAACAATGGGAAGATCAAGTATCTAAGATATGATAGAAGAGGAGATTTTTGGTATAATGATTGTGATGAATTTTATGAGGTTCATGGAATAAGGAGATAATTGTTAGCAACAAGGACACTTTAGTAGAATGGGGTAGTAGAAAGGAAGAATAGGAAAGTTCCAGAGATCTCTAAAACTATGTTGAGTGAGTCTATATTATCTTATGTCTATTGGAGAGAGGAAATAATCACTATTATCTACATTATGAATAAGGGATAAATAAGGACAAATGGAAAAAAGACTCCTTATGAATTATGGAAGGGTAGAAATGTAAATGTAGAACACTTTTGAGTGCTTGAGATTAAATGTTTCATAAAAAGATATGATGAAGACTTGGGTAAGTTTAATTCTAGATATGATTAAGGCATAATCTTGGGATACCCATCAATGAGCTCAACCTATATATGTTCTAACAAAAGACTAAAAATTATTATGGAAAGTACCAATGTGAGGATTGATGAGAAAAGGAAATCTCACTCACAGTCAAAGGACACTATAGAGAATGTCAAATTTAATAATGAAGAGGATATTATAGAGATTGATGAGGAGGAATATGAATTTGAAGAGAGATAAGACTAGAAATGACACTCGTTATGTATTGATAGAGACTACCCTGAATCTTAAATCATTGCAAACAAGAATGTAGGTATACAAACTAGGAAAATATTTCTAAGTGATCTAAATGGAGAGAATGCTCTATTATCAAATATTGAACTTGAGAGTCTTATAGAAGAAAGCAAGGCGAAATTTTGGATAGGTGTTATTAATAAGGAGTTAGACCAAACTGAAAAGAATGAGACTTGTGAATTATTTCTTAGGCCTAAAGAAAAGAATTTCATTAGCATAAAATTGGTGTTCAAAATCAAGTTTAATTAAGATGGAGAAGTCACTAGGAATAAGGATATATTATTTTACAAGGGATATGTATAGGTTGAAGGAGTAGAGTTTGAGGAAACCCTTACACTATTAGTAAGATTGGATTCCATTGGATTGTTTCTAGCTTATGTAGGGTTCAAAGGATCCAAGGTATACCAAATAGATGTAAAATACACCTTTCTGAATGGGAATTTGGAATTAAAAGTGTACATTGAGAAACCTAATGGGTTCTTACTATTGGATGACTGAGACTATATTTGTAGATTGAATAAATATCTTTATAGTCTAAATCAAGCTCCTAGAGCTTGGTATGCTAGTTTGGACAAGTATATATTGGATCAAAGATTCAAAATAGGAGTTTTAGACAATAATATATACATCAAAACTTAATATGACCATTAATTAATTATAGTTGTCTATGTGGATGATATCATATTTAGTGGAAACAATGAGAACATGATAAATGCCTTTGCTATGATGATTAAGAAAGAGTTTGAGATGTCCATGCTAGTAGAGCTATCATATTTTATTGGGTTATAAATCACTAAATATAGTAAGGTATATTAATCTCACAAGCCAAGTACATATTAGAGATGTTGAATAAGATTGAGATGGAGGATTGTAAGATAGTCAGTACACCCATGATCATAAAATGTAAGTTGAGTAAGTAATATGAGTCTTCAAAGGTCAATAATAAATAATATAGGTTAATGATTATAAGTTTATTATACACCATTGCTTCTAGGCCTAATATCATGCAAGTAGTATGTCTTATGGGAAGGTTTAAATTAGGTCTAAAGATAATCATTTATAGGTATTCAAAATGATAATCAAGTATCTCAAGTGGAGTATGGTGTATATATTGTGGTATCCAAGAAGTAAGGAGTTATATTTGATATCATACATAGATGAATATTGGGTATGTAGTATAAATGCTAATAAGAGTACCGATAGAGGAACCTTGTTTTTATGTGGGTACCTAGTCTAACAGATAATCAAGAATCAACCATTAGTATCTTAGTTCACTTGTGAGGTTGAGTACATTACAGTATCTTCATGTTGTACTAGGGTTATATAAATGACATATAACCTACAAGACTTCAAGGTGGAGTATGATGGCCCTAGCCCTATCTTTTATGATAATAAAAGTGCTATACATGTCTTAAAGAACCTTATCATGCACTTAAGGACCAAACACATTCCCATCAGTATCACTTTTTAAGATATCAAGTAAGTAAACGAAGTGTCAAACTTGAATATGTTTCTACATAGGATGAGATTACATACATCTTGACCAAACCCCTTTGAAAGGCAACTTTTAAACACCTAAGACATGAATTAGGTGTAATTACTACCCTTATCAATAATTGAAGAAACAAAGTATGTTATTCATTATAATTATCTCCAAGAACAAGTGAGTTATTCCAAAAATATATGCATGGATATGAGGGAACATGTTTGTTCTATGTCTCATAAACTCATAGTTATGTGTGTTGAGTATTTTGAATGCAAGGAGTTTGATCAAAGGAATTAAAGACATCAATTTGTTATCTATGTCAAATGGGTATAAATAATATAATGGGGAGATAAAGATTATTAGTGTTTAGTATGGTTTTCCATAAATGAAAAAGGGTGACATTATTGAGCATCATTTCTATTATTGAGACTTGGCATTCATGTTGTCATTGATGTTAAAGGTTGTTCATGAGGTATGAGGTCATTAAATAGTGTTTTTGATTGATTAAATATTTGACAAGCATGCAATTCTTTGAAAAAATTATAAGGTATGTAATCAAGTTATATAAGCATCAAATAATGTTTTAATATCATTGGTTGAAGTTGTCAAGTGTTTTAATCTAGTAAGAGACTTGAGAAGGATTACACATAGGATGCCTAGTCTTGTGCATGAAGGAGCATGGTGTCCTAGTAACATGGATGGAAATATTCATGAGAGGATGTTTTATAACACTCTATCATGTATATGAATCATTTTAACACTTAGAAAATCTTCAAGGTGAGTCTATAGGGGTAGACCTTATAATTCTAGCATGCAAATAAATTACTTCTAGATTCTGTCTAACCTAATAAGGGGTCATGAGGTGTTGTAAAGACTATGAAGGATGTAAATTAGTGTTATATCATGTTATAGGTTATTTAAACATGTGATTGAGGAGGAGAGTACTTGAATAATAGATAGAAGTTCTATTTTAAGTCCTAATGCGACCTGTAGATCAAAAGCTTAAAGAACAAAGAGAGATATTGTTGCCTAATGGGGTATTAGGATCAGTTTCCAAGGTAAGCAAGGATAAATGAGCATTGAAATAGTTATGTCATGTTAATTTAGGTATTTTTATCAAGTCTAAGGTCAAAGTGTGTAACAAAAGACATGGAATGTGGTTTTGAAGTTTCCTACGTGCATAGAATAAAGTATTCTCAACCTAAGAACTTTCATGTACCAATTGGCACATGTAACCTATGCATGGGAACCTAAAAAACTCATGGTCAAAGGGTCCTGGATGAAATTAATAGTCATATTTTTCTAGATTAAATGTCAAATATTTATGAATGATTATTAATACTATAAAGTGGTTTAAACCTCTCTAAAACCCTAACTTTGACCTGATATTTAAGATACTAATGGAAATGGAATAGAATGTATTGGATGACCTAGTTTGATGATTAGATAATGTATTAGAGTCACCAAAGTATATCCATGTGACACTGGTTTGTCTTGTGAGTGAGTGGACCATATAAAAAAATCCTTATTTCTCAAAAAATTTATATAGCAGGTAGGGTTAATTGAGTCAAAGTTTATAAATGGATGAAGGTTGAAGATTGATACTTATATAGTATGTCCATGGTGGTTTCTAATTAGGTTCAATACTTCGATGTGCTAAACTAATCATGCAAGTTGACCTATCGCTAAAAATCCTAATTGTGTAGTTAGTGAGAAAAACCAAGAATAAGTGGGAATAAGATTATGGATGAGTCTAAATGCATAGGATTATTATTCAATATTTGTAACATATTTACTTATTGGATAAAATATTTGGAAATGGTTGTATATAGTATAAATTTTTTCTCAAACTAACTTGTCTAACTCAATAAGGTCTATATACATTGAAGTCATGAGATTAGTTTGGAAGTCCAATATTTATATTGCAAATTATTATCTATTTATCATTATGTGTTCTAAGGATATTATAGGATTATATAAATGCATGTGTTCTAGATCATTGTTTATATGACTATGTTTCGAAGCTTATTGGATGTTCTGAGTAAGATAATTACATAGAAGGGTTTGAGCACTTTTACCTTGAGTTGTGAGGTCTAATGCTCATGGTGATGATACTAAGGTATTTAGTATTTAGTTAGTATGATTTTTTATAACTAATGTTTTGTAGTATTGTGTTTTCTATTTAGTTGTTCTAGATAGACTTTGTAGCTATGCAAAAGCCCAATTATGAACAATGTTAATGGCATGGTTTATGTGGTGGTTGGTGATAAAAGGTGTATTATAACCAAGCTGAGATTGGTAGGGGTATTTTAAAGTGTAATATGATAGGTTCTTACCATGTTAAAAGTTTTAGAGTGCTTCATGGTGTTCAAAGGGATACATGTGCTAATGAAGGCCTAATTGAATTAGGTCTTTTTAAGGCCTAAAAGGGGTATTTTATCCTATATGACATGACCAACCTATTATAATATTTTGCTCATATTTATTATATATACTAACTCCAATTTCATTTAAAAACATAGTGGTCAACTTTGTATGGCTGACCAAGAGGTGTACAAGCAAGAGCCTAGTATAAAAACAAGGCCTAATAGGACTAATTATCTAGAGTGAGAGTATAAGTGTTGAAGTGAGTGAGAGAAATTTTAAGTGATAAATAAGGTATTTTAGAACATTGGGAGGATAAAAATAAAAGATCATGAAGATCTGACAGGGGTATTGAAGATGACTATCAAGGTCATTTGACTTCACCAAGTCAAGAAGAGTACTAATTGAAAGAAGGCTAGATAATAGTTTGAGAAGGATAGGTGTGTGAGGAGATATGAAGATGAAGATCATCATAAATTTTATGAGAAATATTTTTTTTTGAATTTTATCAAATGTTGGAGGTGGCTGATTTGGTGTTGAGTCATCTAGGGGGTTGGTGCTCCAATTGAGTTTGGTTCTTCAATAAATTTTGATTTTTGAGTTATATGATAATATTCCATTTTCATAATTAGAGGGTTTTCTTCCCCTTCAGGGTTTCCCAATCAAATAAGCTTTTTGTGTGTTATGTTATTCTCTCATGTTTGTGTTGCTAGCTTACTATATTATTGATAGTTAATTAATGATAAGTTAGAGATTGTAAATTTTTGATGACTTATTGAAACCCCATCTCAATCAATTTTTTTCCAAAAAGAAAATTTTCCATGTGTTTCCTACCACACCACATAACAACATTGGTATGGGAAAACTGACTTAAAATTTGCAATATTGTCCAAATATTTCTAAAATTTGTCATAGTAATGTAAATTGTGTTAGGAAATGAAATTATTACGGGAACCCTAACTCATAATATATAACACCTCAAATATTTCAAAAAATATTCCTAGTATTATGAACTACATCATGCAATAAACTTTATATAGGAAACCCAACTTAAAATATGCAGCAATCCAAATATTTTTGAAATGTGTCATAGTGTTGAAAAATAGGTTGCACAATAACATGGGTAAAATAAACTTAATATAAAATATACAAAACCCCAAATATTTATAAAATTTGTCCTAATGTCTCAAATTAAATCATACAACAACATTGGTATGAAAAACACAAACCAAAATATGTATGACCTTAAATATTTTATAAATTTTATTAGTGTTGTGTATTGAATCATATAATGCCATTGATATGGGAAATCTGATTCAAAATATGAAACACCCCAAATATATTTGAAATTTGTCTGAGTTATATGAATTACATCACATAATGACATTGATATAGGAAACCCAACTTAAAATATGAAACAATCCAAATGTTTTTGAAATTTATCCCAATGTTGTGAATTATGTTGTGCAATGACATTGGTATAAGAAAACTCAAATATGTAACACCCCAAATATTTATAAAATGTGTCCCATTATTATAAATCACATCATATAATGACATTGGTATGAGAAATTGTAATAAATGTATGTAACAACCTAGCTATTTTTGAAATTTGACCTAGTGTTACAAATCGTGCCAAATTAGTATGGTAAACCTAACTCAAAATATTCAACACCATAAATATTTATAAAATTTGTCCCAATGTTGTGATTAATGCCATGCAATGTCATTGGTAGGGTTAACCAACTCAAAATATGTAATACCAAAAAAACATCTAAATTTTTTTTCATGATAACATATTAAATTGTTTAACAACACTGGTATGGGAAACCCCACTCATATTATGCAACATCCCAAACATTTCTAAAACTGTTTGTAGTGTTTAGAATTGCATCATGTAATGACATTGGTATGGGAAACCTAACTCAAAATATGAAAGACCCCAAATATTTATGAAATTTATCTAATTGTTATGAGAAAGCAAATAAAAAATATGTAACATCCAAAATATTTTTGAAATTTATACCATTATTACAAATTGATCACAAAATGACATTTGTACAGGAAATCTGACTCAAAATATGAAACAAAAAATATATGTAAAATTTATCCTAATGTTTTTAATTGTGATGTGTAATGACATTGGTACAAGAAACCAAATTCAAAATATGTGGCATCCTAAATATTTATGAAATTTGTCCTAGTGTTATGAATTGCATAGTGTAGTGACATTGGTATAGGAAACCTAACTCAAATTATTCAACACCCAAAATATTTATAAAATGTGTCCTAGTATTATGACTAATGTTACATGACAACATTGGTATATGAAACTTGAATAAAAATATGTTAAATCCCAATTCCTTTCAAAATTTGTCTTAGTGTTGTGAATTTTGTTATGAAATAGCATTGATATAGGAAACCTAACTCAAAATATGAAATATCTTAAATATTTTTGAAATTTATCAGTGTTCTAAATTATAACACCCAAAGACATTATTATGAGAAACTTGACTCAAAATATGCAACACCCCAAATATTTATAAAAAAATTCTAATTGATGAAAATCATGACATATAATGACATTGGTATTATAAATTTGACTCAAAATATGCAACACTGAAAATAATTTTTTAAAATTGTTTGTATTAAAAAATATGATATAAAACAACATTAGTATGAGATACCTAACTCAAAATATGAAACACCTTAAATATTTCTAAAATTTATCCTAGTGTTTTAAATTATTCCATGCAATGACATTGGTGTGAGAAACCTAGCCCAAATTAATGAACACCCCAAATGTTCATGAAATTTGTCTCAATGTTACGAATTTCACCATGGTGATAAGGCAAACTAGACTCAAAATATGCAACACCCCAAATATTTATGAAAATTTTCCTAGTATTACAAATTTTATAGTGAAATGAGATTGGTTTGTGAAACCCAACTAAAAATATGTAACACCTTAAATATTTGAAAAAATACTCCATTATTATGAATTTTACCACACAACAACATTGGCATATAAAACTTCATTAAAGATTTGTAACACCCAAAATATTTATTAATTTTGTTCCAATGTTGTAAATTATGTTACACAATAAGATTGATATGGGAAACCTAACTCAAAATACACAAAAACATAAATATTTCTTAAATATATCCCATTGATGTAAATTAGATCATGAAATGACATTAGTATAGGAAACTTGACTCAAAATATTATACACCCAAAATATTTCATAAATTTGTCCCAGTGTTTCCAACCACACCATGCAATGACATTTGGTATGGGAAAACTAACTAAAAGTGTGTAACACCCAAAATATTTCTTAAATTTGTCATATTGTTGTGAATTATACCATGTAATGGTGTTGGTATGGGAAATGGGACTGAAAATATACAAAACCTCAAATATTTCAAAATAATTGTTTGAGTGTTACAAAATACACCATACAATGACATTGGTATGTGAAAATTCTTACAAAATATATAACACCCCAAATATTTTCAAAATTTGTCCAAATGTTATGAATTGCACCATATAATGACACTTGTACATAAAAATTGAATCAAAATATAACAAACCACAAATATTTTATAATTCTATCATAGTTTTTAAAATTGCACCAAACAATGATATTGGTATGAGAAACCCAACTCAAAAAATGTAACACCGTAAATATTTATAAAAATTGTCCCAATGTTGTGAATTATGCCATGAAAGGACATCAATATGAGAAACCTAAATCAAAATATGCAACACCACAAATGTTTTTTAAATTTATCTTATTGTTATTAATTGTGTTTCACAATGACATTGGTATGAGAAACCTACCTCAAAATATGAAACACCCCAAATGTTTTCAAAATTTGTCATAGTGTTATGAATTCCATAGTGAAACAACATTTGTATACGAGACCTAAATAAAAATATGTAACATCCCAATTACATCAAAAAAATATCTCAAAGTGGTGAATAACATCACACAACATTTGTATTATAAAATTTATTAAAAATATGCAACACCCCAAATATTTAAAAAATTCTCCACTATTGTGAATTGTTACATGTAATGACATTATTATGGGAAACTTAACTCAAAATATGTAACATCATAGATATTTATAAATTTTATGTCATTATTATGAATTATGTCATGCAATGACATCATATGGGAAACCCAACTCAAAAATTACAACACTCTATATATTTATTAAATTTGTCCTAGTGCTTCAATTTTAATTGTCATGACATTGGTATGAGAAAACTTAGTCAAAACATGCAACACCATGAATAATTCTAATTTTTTTTGAAGTGTTAAAAATTATGATGCACCATGACATTGGTATAATAAATTGAATATGAAACATCCCAAATATTTCTAATTTTTTTCCTAATGTTGTAAATTATGTTGCACAATTGAATTGATATAGGAAACCTAACTAAAAATATGTAACACCCAAGATATTTATGAATAATTTCTTAATTTTGTGAATAGAACCAAGAAATGACATTGGTAAGGGAAACTAACTCAAAATATGAAACACACCAAATATTTTTGAATTTTTTTCCAATATTATGTATTACATGACATAATGATATTGGTATAGGAAACCCAAATCAAAACAATCAATGCCCCAAATATTTCTAAAAATATTTGAGTGTTGGGAATTACATTGAGTAATGACACTAATACAAGAAACCTAACTCAAAATATGTAACACCAAAAATATTTTAAAAATTTGTCTTAGTATTGTAAACTACATCATGAAATGACATTGGTATGGGAAAACTAACTAAAAATATGAAACAACCCATATATTTTTGAATTTTGTCCTAATATTGTGAATTGCACCATACAACGACATTTGCACAACAAACCCAATTCAAAATATGTAGCACCCAAAATATTTTCAAAATTTTTCTTAAATTTTTGAATGAAATGTGTAATGACATTCAAATGGGAAAATCAACTCAAAATATGTAACACCCCAAATATTTCTAATTTTTTTTCCCAATGTTATGAATTTTTCAATGCAACAATGTTCATATAAGAAACTTGACTAAAAATATGTAACACCTAAAATATTTTTTAAATATTTTTGAGTGTTTGCAATTATAATGTGTAATTACATTAGTATAAGAAATCTGAATTGGAATATAAAATACCCCAAATATTTACCAAACTTTTTCAAGTTTTGAAAATTGCATTGTGAAATGACATCGATGCAACAGGCTTGACTCAAAATATGAAACAACCCAAATATTTATAAAATTCTTCCTAGTATTATGAATTTTGATGCACAAAAACACCAATACAAGAAATGTAACTCAAAATATGGAACACCAAAAAAATTTCTAAAATTTTTCTAAGTGTTTTAAATTTTCCCATGAAATGACATTAGGATGGGAAAATAGACAAAAAATATGAATCACCATAAATATTTATAAAATGTGTCCTGGTGTTGTAAATTATGCCACATTGGTAAGGCAAACCTAAATAAAAATATACAATAGCTATAATATTTCTAAAATTTGTCTCAGTGTTTTAAATTATGTTGCATAATGACATTGGTATAGGAAACCCAAATAAAAATATGAAAAATAATAAATAATTTTGAAATATGTCCTAGTTCTATGAATTGCATTACGTAATGACACTGATATGTAAAAATTGATTGAAAAATATGCAAAGCCTTAAATAGTTCAAAAAATTGTTCTAGTTTTTCCAACCACACCAAACAATGACATTGTTTTGATGAAACTACCTCAAATATGACACATCCCAAATATCTATATAATTTGTCATAATAATGTGAATTTTCCCATGTAATGATATTGGTATGGGAAAATTAACTCAAAATATGCGACACCTCAAAATTTTCTAAAATTTTTTCATGTTGTGAATTGCTCTATATAATGACATTGGTATAAAAAATCTAACTTAAACTGTGAAACACCCCGAATATTTTCATAAAAAATCATAGTGTTGTGAATTTTGTCACACAATGACATAGGTATAGTAAACATAACTTAAAATATGAAAGACCGCAAATATTTTTTAATTTTTTTGAGTGATTCAAATTATGCCACATAGTGACACTAGTAAGATAAAATTCAATCAAAATATACACAACCTAAAATACTCCTAAAATTTTTCCTAGTGTTGTGAATTACACCACACAATGACATTGATAAGGGAAACCTATCTGAAAATATGTAACACCAAAAATATTTTTAAAAATTTATCTTAGTGTTATGAAATACACCATAAGATGACATGAATTTTGGAAATGCAAATCAAAATATGCAACACCCCAAGTGCTTTCTAAATTTATCCCAATGTTTTGAATTACATCACATAATGACATTGGTATAGGAAACTTGACTCCAAACATGCATCACCCCACATATGTGTTAAAAAAATCCTAGTGTGGAAAATTAGGCCACACATCAACATTGGTATGGGATACCTAAATCAAAATATGCAACACCCAAACTATTTTTGAAATGTGTCTCATTATTTCAAATTACATTGTAAAACAACATTGGTAGAAGAAACCTGAATAAAAAAATGTAACACCCCAAATATTTATAAAATTTATCCTAGAGTAGTAAATTTTGACACATTGGTATAGGAAATCCAATTCCAAAATATGCAACATCATACATATTTGTGAAATATATCCTAGTGTTGTGACTAGTAGCATGCAATGACATTGGTAGGGGAAACAAACTAAAAATATTTAGCACCACAAATATTTCTAAAATTTGTTTCATTGTTATGTATTATTCCATGTAATTATATTGGTATGGGAAATCATACTCAAAATATGTAACACCAAAAATATTTATAAAAAATTTCCAAGTGTTGAAAAATTGATTATGAAGTGACATTGTTATGATAAACCCAAATCAAAATATGCAACACCCCAAATATTTATGAATTTTGTCCCATTATTATGAAATATGTTAGATAATGACATTGTTATTTAAAACCCAAAAAAAAAATGTAACACCCAAAACATTTCATAAATTTGTCCCAATGTTGTGAATTATGGCATGAAATGACATTTGTATGGGAAACCCAATTCAAAATATGCAAAATCAAAGTATTTATGAAAAAAATTATAATGTTTTGAATTCTGATGTGTAGTAACATTGGTATGGGAAACCCAACTCAAAATATGAATGCCCCAAATATTTATACATTTTTTGTGTTACAAATACACAACACAATGACATTGGTATTGGAAACCTAACTCAAAATATGCAACACCCAAAATATTTATAAATGTTTTCTAGTGTTGTGATCCATGTTGTGTAACAATATAGGTATAGGAAACCTGACTTAAAAAATGTATCACCCCAAATATTTTCTAAAATTATCTTAGTTTTGTGAATTATGCCATGTAATGACATTAGTATGCGAAACCTAACTAGTAAAATATAATGCCCCAATTTTTTTAAATTTTTTCTTATTTTTATGCACAATAACATCAGTATGAGAAACCCAAATGATAAATGCAACACCCAAGATTTTATAAAAGTTGTCCTAGTATTTTGAATTACATTATGAAATAACATTGGTATGATAATCTTGACTCAAAATATGCAACAACCCTAGTATTTCCAAAATTTGTCTGTGTTGAAAATCATGCCACATTGGTAAGGCAAACCCAACTCCAAATATGATGCACCCTAAATATTTATGAAATTTGTCCTAGTGTTATGAATTGTGTGGTCTAATGAGGTTGGTATGGAAAACCTAACTCAAAATATGCAATGCGCCAAACATTTCAAAAATTTCTCCATTGTTGTGATTTGTTTAGTGCAATGACATTAGTACATGAAACTTAAATAAAAATATGTAACACACCATATATTTCTAAAATTTTTAATAGTGCTACAAATTATGTCATACAATGACACTAGTATGAGAAAACTGACTTTAAATATGAAAAACCCAAAATATTTAAGAAATTTGTGCTAGTGTTTCAAAATATGTCATGTAATGACATTGGTATAGGAAACTAGAATCAAAATAAGCAACATCCAAAATATTTCAAAAAAAATCCTACTATTGCAAACCATATCATGAAAATATATTGGTATGGGAGAACTTACTCAAAATATATAATAATCTAAAAAATTTCAAATTTTTTCATAGTGTTACAATTCATTCCATACAAAGCCATTGGCATGGCAAGCCTAACTAAAAAAATGAAACACCTCAAATATTTTAAAATTTATCTTAGTGTTGTGAACTACACCCCATAGTGACATTGGTATTGGGACTAAAAATATCTAAAACTCCAAATATTTTCAAAATGTGTCTTATTGTTACAAATTGTACCGCATAATGAAATTAGTATATAAAACCTAACTCCAAATAGGCAACACCCAAAATATTTCATAAATTTGTCATAGTGTTTTGAATTATGTTGTATAATGACATTGATAGGAGAAACCCAACTCAAAATATGCAATAACCCAAATATTTCTAATTTTTTTTCCCAATTTTGAGAACTATGCCATGTAAGTACATTAGTACAAGAAACCTAAATTGAAATATGAAACACCCTTAATAATTTATAAATGTGTCCCAGTGTTGTAAATATGTCACGCAATAATATTGGTATGCAAAACCTGAATCAAAATATTTAACACCCCAAATATCTTATAAAATTTTCCTAGTGTTGAAAATTATTCAATGTAATGACATTGGTACTAGAAACCTAACTTAGAGTATGTAGCATAAAATATTTATGAAATTTGTCCTAGTTTTGTCAACCATGTCTCATAGTGACATTAGTATCAAAAACCTGAATCAATATGTAACACCCAAAATATTTCCAAAATTTATGCCAATATTAGGAATTATGATGTGAAAAAAAATCAATATGGGAAACCCATATAAAAATATGAAACACCCTAAATATATTTAAAATTTGTGATAGTTTTATGAATTGCATTGTGAAAATACATTGGTATGAGAAACTTGACTAAAAGTCTGAAATACCCTAAATATTTTTGAAATGTATCCTAGTGTTTTGAATTTCACCTTGAAATGAAATTGATATAGGAAACTTGACATAAAATATGAAAAATCTTGAATATTTTTGAAATTTATCCAAGTTTTATGTATTGATTTATGCAATTACATTTCTATGGATAACTTAATATGAAACACCCCAAATATTTATGAAAAATTTCCTAGTGTTGTGATTTATGCCACATAATGACATTTATACAAAGAACTTGACTCAAAATATACAACACATCAAATATTTATAAAATCTATCCCAATTTTCATAATAATTCCATTCAATGACATGGGTATGGTAAACCCATATCAAAATATGAAATAGCACAAATGTTTTCAAAATTTGTTCCAATGTTGCAAGTTATGTCACATAATGACATTGGTATGAGAAAATTCACTCAAAATATACAACACCCCAAACATTTCTAAATTGTTTTCTAATGTTTTGAAATTTTCCATGCATTGATATTAATACAAAAAATCTGACTCAAAATATACAAAACCCAAAAAATTTCTAAAATGTGTTCCATTATTATGAATAGTGATGTGAAGTAACATTGGTAAATCAATCAAAAATCAAAATATACTACACCCCATATATTTCATAAAATAATAATAGTGTTTCAAATTATACTATATTGTTATTGGAAATCCAATTAAAAATATGCAACACCCCAAATATTTCTCAAAATTTTCTTAGTGTTACAACTAGTGCCATGTAATGACAATTGTAGGGAAACAAACTCAAAATATGTAACACCACAAACATTTATTAAAATTATCCTAGTGTTTCATATTACACTATGTAATGACATTGAAATGATAAACCTAAATCAAAAAATACAACACCCTAAATATTTCAAATTTTGTCACAATGTTATGGATTCCATCAGGTAATGACATTCCTACACAAAAACTAATTCAAAATATGTAACATCCCAAATATTTATGAAACTTGTAAAAGTGTTTAGAAAGTTCATATACAATGACATTGATATGGTAAATTTAACTCAAAATATGTAACACCTCAAATATTTATAAATGCTTTCCTAATGTTGTGAACTACGCCACACAATGACATTAGTACAAGAAGCTTGAGTCAAAATATGCAACATCCTAAATATTTTAAAAATTTATATTAATGTTGTGAAAATCACCATGTAATTTCATAAAAAAAAATTCACTCAAATTGTACCACACCCCAAATATTTTAGAAATTTTTTTGTGACTCAAATTGTACCACACA
>JARHVA010007521.1:510000-550000 GCA_037957365.1 Torreya grandis
TTATTGTTTGATTACTTGTTGGTTGATATTATGAAAAGATTAACTTCATTTAAATTTTCAATTGAATGTTTATAATATTATAGGTCTGTTAACAATAATTTCATTGTGTTATGGTACCCTTTACTTATATACACATATGTTACCTTAATGTGATATAAACATGCTTAGAGTTGGGAGTCTTGAGATCAGAGGTGTTTAGAGAAATAACTTAGTGATGGAAAAAAGTTGGTAGGTGAGTCCAACTTAAAATGGAAATTAGTTGTATTGGAGCAGACATAAACCATTATCAAAGTCTAGTTTTTATTATATTATCTAATTAGACCTAGAGTTTTGCCTCATTCTAATTTTTTAAATACATAAAATCACGTGCTTTGGCTATATAAATAGGAACTAGTCTACTTGTAATAATCTTGTGGAAGATAATCTTTTATATTATAATCTAGTTATGGGTTTAGAGTTCTTTTATCTTCTCTTTAAAATTTTTTATAAAATGATATGTAGCCAAAGGGTATATACCTTAAATTTATATCCCTTGGGAAGGTATTTTTTAATGTAAAGGAAGATCCTTATGTTTTATAGATTTACTAATAAACTGAAAATGTGATTTACTTGGTTAAATACTTTCTAAAGATAAACCTATTAAATGCACATTATATCTATTCATATAGTCTATTGTGTTTTATCTTAATAGATTAAACCTATTAATTTATGAATGGAAGTCAAATAAATAACTATGTGATTTTTATTAGGAATAACAATAAAGACTAATTATTTAATATGAATATTGATTATATTCTGGTAGAGATATGTCTTATGGAAATTTTCATTGATTTGATTATTAAGTAAACTATATTATGTGGAATTTTATTGTAAAAATATCGTATAATATATAAAATATAACTATAAGAGAATTGGGATCTATTTTTATAAATTTAACAAGGCATGTAAACCCTTAGGTTTGACTAAGGTCACCCTTGTAAGGATCCTTTAATGAAAAAAATGATTATAAAGACCATTTCAAGATTTTATGATTCTAATTTTATAAAATTTATCATTTGATCTCTTATCTTTAGTGTAATGGAATGGATCTATGTATTATTTTTATAAGTTGCATCTTCTAGTGGATAGACTAGTCAGATCTTAGATTTTGAGCATCTCCTTAAAAATGTTTTACTAGCTTGAGTTATCTTTTGGTTTTAATAATCAACTAAACCAATAGTAATAATGGTTTAGAGTTAAGAAATAAATTTAGGCCTTGATTATTCTTTGACTTAATTATTTATGTGAATCTTAGCCCTCTATAGCTTAGTTGAGACATTTTAAGGGATGAAGGCTCGACTTCCATCCTATTATTGATATAATTCCATTAACATATATATTTATCATTGAATTAACCTATCTAAAGTCATAAGTTGATTTATATATTTTACACCATGTTTAACTTAGTCAATTTTCCTTATTGACCCTTTTAATTTTTCCCTTAGCTGATTATAGCTTTAGCACTTTTAGTCTGATTTTACCTTAACCAAGTTTATCCTTTTGAAATTTGGTCTAATGATGCCACACAACATCATTCTAATGACTTAGAGATTTAGAGGAAGTTAATCCCATAATGACTATAGGATCCCAAGAAACTCCCAAATGGTAGTATTTGAGATCTCATAACCATGGACGGATTAAACCATTCAAGTGTAATCCCCTATTGCCTTCAAGGTTTTGGAGACCTAAGAGGATGCTAGGTCACAACATTTCAAAGTTCATAAACTATGGAGTGTTAAATCATTTGGGGTTAATATATGAATACTTTTGAGGACCCAAAAACTTTAAAAGTTACCAAGTGTTAGCATTATATAACTTTAATTCTTGAGTGGATTTTTTATTGGAATTGAACCCAGGGACCAATAATCATGATAAGTGGCACAACTATAATCCTTGATGTGATAGGTGTCACTAGACCCAAAGTGGCCACATGGATCCTAACTACATCATCAATTCCCTAAGAATAAATTATATTGTTTCCTTAATGTTTTTGTGTGATAACCATGGGTTTTTTCTAAAAAATAATTCCTTAGTGTTTGTGGTTGAACCTTTGGGACTATTTGATCTCTTATCTATTGGCACATGGCTAATAAATAAATAATAATAGCTAGAAAGAGGTATCAAAGCCTAGGTTACTACACTAATAACTCTGAATATTTAATTTGTGAATTATGTTTTTATAAATTTCACACAATATATGATGGACATCATGTTATGGTAAATAATGAGGAGAGGACATTGATCATGTTAGAATGACAACCATGTCAATGAGCATGATCCTCCTATTTATCTAGGTATTGCTAATATATTATCGTAACTTATTTTAGCCATGTGGTAAATATGTGATG
Organism: Torreya grandis; assembly: GCA_037957365.1. Classification (NCBI taxonomy): domain Eukaryota; kingdom Viridiplantae; phylum Streptophyta; class Pinopsida; order Cupressales; family Taxaceae; genus Torreya; species Torreya grandis. Next base: position 512,388 of record JARHVA010007521.1, read on the forward strand.
TCCCACAACAAATATCGACAACATCATAACATGAGGTTGAGAGTAACTTTACACATCATTCTTAAGATGATCAGAGATTAATAAAGAAAGAGAGAGGTCTTGAAGTATTTCTCATCACCATTCATAGGGTGATAAAGGTGAGTTGATTCACCATGATGAGCACCTGGGTAGATGAGACTTAGATAACCTTACTAATCCTACACTAGGAGACCTAGTGAAGGACTTCCTTAGAATTCATCCTCCTAATTTTGATGTTAATTAGGAGGTATTTGTATAAGAGGCTTGGTTAAGTATTATGTGGTGATTTTTAATCTTTATGATTGTGATAACAATAGTAAGGCCCATTTGGGAACCCATAAACTAAGAGATGAAACTAGGATGTGATGGGAAGAAGAGGATACAAAGCTCTATTTTAACCTACTTCCCTCATTTGTGAATTTTTTGAGGAGGGTTTTAGATAATGTTAGCTATCCCCTCACTATGTTTGGAATAAGGTATATGAGTTTCATTATTTGTGATAGAGGATTGGCATAATAGCATAATATGAATGTTTTTTTCTTGACTCGATCATTTATGTATATGGATACACACTTGAGACTATATACGTAAATAATTTCATTAAATGAATGAATGTGGATTTGGATGGTAAAATACACATTCTAACTCACAATAATTTAATAACCATAGTATAATATTCATACTTGGATAAGGAGTCTTAGAGAATGATTCAAGATTCATGACAAAATATTTTTATAATATGCAATCACATCATGACTCAAGTTCACAAGGTGCACAACCTACACATAAGAAAGATTGGATAATAACCCAAATTAATTATATATCCACTTAGTAGAAAAAACATCAAAAGATCAACCATTTTTTTAATGGCCAAAATAAAGAACAATATGATAGATACTACTAGAGTTAAAGTGATGTTAGACCTTAAGAACACCAAAAAGACTTGACTTGCATGATCACAATAGTTAGTGTGAGAATTACCATCAAGGTCAATAATATTAGTTCATCAGAGATCACAAGGAATCCCTTCAAGATGAGGGCATCATAGAGGTCTTTGTTTTATGTGAAAATCCCATAATAACCTTGCATGTGATTTTACTCTAAGACCATGCGATAAAAATAGGTATAATGCTTTTATGTCTAACTAAAGAGTGGGTGATTTGGTTTGAGGACACATGATATATGTAGTAGTGGATGAACACCAATCCAAACACCAGACAATAGTCATTAAAACCACTTATATAATAAATGGAGTTTCTATCATAATATTTTTTGACTCTAGAGATTCAAACACCTTTATTTATCCTTTTATTGTGGACTCTTATGGGCTGGTAGATATTACACAATCTAAAATTTGATTAGTAGAGTTAGCTAGAGGAGATAAGATGTCCTTCAACTCTTTTGTGATTAGTTATGTTTTATACACTGGTGTCTTTTCCACCATGGTGTATTTATGTATTATACCCTTAGAAACATATAGAGTTGTCTTGGGAATGTATTACATTATGGATCATAAAGCTAAGTTTAATTTACATGACAAGGCTATTGAATGTGTATATGAAATTATAAAACTTAGTTTGATATCCAAGTTAAAGATATCAATTTAACATTTCATGATTTCCACCATGCAGCTCAAGCATAACATACACAAAGTTTGTTAGATGTTCTATATGATGGTGAGTGATAAGTTGAAAGATTAAGAAAAGGATTTTATAGATGACCATAACATTATTTGGGATTTACATTATGTATTTATTAATACATTATCTATGATTATTCCTTTGATAAATATTGATTTACAAATTAACCTTGTACCATGGGTTGAACCCATATCAAAAGCACTATATTCGATGACCACACAAGAGTTATGTGAACTCAATATGTATCTTGGGAAAATTTTAGATAAATAATTAATTCATCCTAGTGTGTCCTCATGGGGATCACCATTCAACTTCTGGAAGAAGAAGGACTGGTCCCCTCATCTGTGCATTGATTATCTCTAGTTGAATAAGGTAATGAATAAGAATTATTATCCCTTTCCTATGATTGATGATTTTTTTCATCAAATATGGAGATCCGAGGTGTTATACAAGATATAATTGAAATACGTATACCATAATTTGTGTATTTCAAATTCATATATTCATAAAATAGTGTTTTTAAAATGATATGAGAATTATGAGTTTTCAATTGTACTATTTTTTTAAATTAATGCCCCAACATTTTTATGAGACTTATGAATGGATTGTTTCACACTTAAACCATTTCATGTTGATATTTATTTATGACATATTGATATATTCAAAAAATGAGGAAGGGCATGAAGATAATTTAAGATAACTACTCCAAGTTTTTTTAGATAATTAATTAATTAGAAACTTGGATAAATGTGATTTTGCACAATCAAAAGTGTCATACCTTGGGAAAATAATATTAACAAAAGGTATTTAAGTGTACCCATTTATGTTTTGTGTCATTTTTTAATGGTTGGCACCCCAAAAAGATACATAAGTTCATGACTTCATGGGTTTGGTAGGCTATTATTGATTCTTTGTACATAATGTTCCTCACATTGATAATCCCATCATTTCACTTTAGAGGAAGGGAAAGAAGTTTGTATGGTCAGATATATGTGATTAATCATTTCAATTAATAAAGAAATAACTAAATAATGATATTATTTTGGTTGTATCTAATCCTATGATGGACTTTTTTATTTTCATTAATACATAAAAGGTAGGGTTAGGAAATATACTTTTGTAAGAAGGTAGAGTTATAGCATATGAGTATCAAAAAATCAAAGACTACAATTTTAAACACCTCATACATAATTTGTATTTTTATCTATCATTGAGGATTATCTAAGATGTGACACCTCTTTCTTTGTCACCATTTTTAAAAAAAAATAGACCCCTTGAGTTTGTAACACCTATTCAATTAGCCTTAATGTACATTAATGGCATTTCATGGATCTATTTTGTGAATATAAAAAAAATATTTTCTATATCAAAGGGAATAAAAATGTGTTTTATGATGCCTTGAGTGGGAGATGTCATGAGTTAGAAGTGATGAACCTACATACTAACTTGAAAAGTAAGATTTTGGAGTAAATTCCTAATGACAATCTATACAATGAAGTACAACAAGTATTAGGCTATGGTTTGAATATAAAGGTTAAACTTGAAGGATATCACTTGAACCACATGGAAATTTTTACCATAAAGGTCATATCTATAATATTATATTAAGTGGCTTACATGAGTTGATTCTATATGTGTCACAAAGAGTTCCTTACCAAGCACAACATGGGTTAAGAAGATGTAAGCAGAGTTAAGTCAATTTTATCAGTGGGATAATTTGGGGTGCAACATTGTTGATTTTTTATCTCATTGCCTATAATTATAGAGGGTTAAGGTTGAGAATAAACATCCAATAGGATTATTATTTCCTCTTGAAATCAAAAAATGGAAACAAGATATTATATATATATATATATATATATATATATATATATATATATATGTATTTCATTGTAGGTTTACCTACCTCATCATATCATCATGATGAAATAATCATCACTATGGATAAGATGAGCAAAGCCTCTCACATTTATCTTATGAAGACAACCTAAAATTCCACTTATTTGGTAAGAGTATTATTGGATGACATTGTTTTATTACATGAGATTACACATAATATTATATTAGATAGATATTTTGTTTACACTTCACACTTTTAAACATATATATAGAAGACATTTGGCACACAGCTCAATTTTATTGCATCATACCATCTTGAGACATATGGATAGACTGAGAGAGTTAATCAATCTCTTGTATACAGCTTCACATGTATGTTATGGATGAATAATCATGTTGTGAGACATATTTTTACCTTGTGAAATTATCTTACATTAATATATATTATAGCTTAATTAAGATGAAACATTTACAAGCCTTGTATGGTAGATATTTTAGAACCACATGGAGTTGGGATTGACTTAAGGATAAATTTGTGATTGGTCTTTCTATGTTAGAAGATATGGAATAATAGGTAGTTAATATTCAGTATCACCTTAAGAATATCATGGATTATTAGAAAAAGTATGTTGATGAAAAGAGGTTTGATCAAAATTTCAATATTGGTGACAAGATATTATTACAAGTGAGACCCAAAAAGATCCCTATTTTTATGTAAAAGGTTTTAAGTTAACACCTTTTTTTATGCCATTCAATATCTTATGTAAAGTTGGCCCAATAGCTTATCAACTGACCTTACCACCCAACCTATCTCATGCTCACAATTTATTTCATGTGCTAATTTTATGTTAGTATATACCAAACATTGGTTGTGTATTGGATTGGATGGACTTATAGGTCAATACTAATGGGTCTTTAGTTTTGGAGCCTATGAAACTAATAGTGTGTAATAAATTATACCTTCAAGGTATAAAACTAGATTAATTCAAGGTCTAGTGGGAGAAATATTATGAATCACTAGCTACTTAGAAATATGTAACACCACCGAAGGTTCAGTACCCTCACTTATTTTAGTTGATATACGCATAAGGAGATTGGTATACAATCCCTCTATTTTGCATAATTCTCATATTTGATAATTTATGACAGATATTATTATTTTTCATATTTTTATTTTGAATTTATGTTATAAGTCTCATCCTACTAAGGTGTGTAAGGTTTTTAAATAGACTTACCATGTGTCAATATCATGATAAATGCCTATTATCAATAATGTATGGATTTATTACTTATGAAAGTATAATTCCTACAATATATGTATGTGATGTTGAATTATGAAATATTATTATGACCATGTGATATGTTGATTTATTATTGTTTGAGTCCTTTCTTATAATATTATAAATTTGAAAATGCATGTGTATAATTCTATGTGAATATGCATACATAAATGTGTGTGTGTGTGTGTGTGTGTGTGTGTGTGAATACTTGTATTCCTTGATATGTTGGCTACTAACAATTTATTGAGTGTTCCTATTTTGATTAATATTTGTACTTTTGTCTATTAGGTTATAATAATTTGATGTGTTTATGTTGAGTGTGAAATAACATAGAGGGCCAATGAAGGAATGAGACTATGTCAGTCATGGTTGTGTCACTAAACACCTTATTTAAGAACTAAAACACATATTTAACTATATTATCAGTTGTTTGTCTAGATGTTATTTTCCCTCTCTTTTAGCCTTAATGTGTTGTCTAGTTGGCCAACTTGTAAGATGGGTAGGTGAAAATCATTATCTCCTCACCATAGGATCTTACACCCTGAGTAGAACAACATATATAATGTATACTAGTTTATTTGTTATATGTTTACATTAATTAGTTGTGTACTAAGTCAATAAACAAGGTGAGTTAGTCTGGGAAGTAATTGCATAAGTCACTAGAGTTTCTTATGCCATTATAGATAAAGAAAAGAATGTCCTTTGATCAGGCATTGAATGGTGAATGAAAGTGATTGGTGGATTATAAGATGTTTGTACATATAATTATATCTCTCCACTATAGAAAAATTTTCCAATTCAAAAAGGAATCGACAAATTATAAGAGATAAGATAAAGGTTAGTGAGTAGGAAGAGTTAGTTAGGAGAGCCAAACCTTTAGACTACTAGAGGATAGCACCCATAGGTCTTTAATTTAATATGTTATATTGTAAATACTTGATTTAAAAATTATTTATCTTTATTAAATCATTTACATTTCTATTTGATTGATCTGGTGATTATATAATGAATAAGACCACTTAGTTTATTTCATCTTCTTATCTTTTAATGGATGTGAATTGTCTTCCATGTAATTATTTCCCATTTAAAGGCCTTAGAGATGTTTGCTATATATTTGTTGATTGAAATGTTGTAACTCTCTTGTTGATTTGTGTTACAGCCATAGTGATAATATGAAGTGATTTTATATGATTAATGTCTCTCATCATGTCATATTGTTAAGCCCTCCAATGAGGATCATGGTGGTAGATTATTTGACCCTCACATGAAGGTTAGGGTGGCAGTTTTTAAAGCCCTCTGAAGTAGTAAATGGTGGTATATTTATTTATCATCCCATGAATACTAGATATAATTAACCCAGTAAGTTATCCTCATGTTATTTGGTCTAACATCAAGCATATGTTATTATGTTATTGCTTGTTTCTTTTATTTTTTAAATGCTTAGTTTCACTTGAATGCTTATCCAATTTGTAATTGGTACTATGAGTCTCTTTAGGTTAAGAACTAGGAATATGACTATAGGTTTTTGCATGTCCATTCTACTATGTTATGGTACCTATGCTCTAGATAACCATACTTTCCCTTATAGTGATATAAACATGCTCAAAGCTAAGAGTTTTGAGTTTGAGGGGTAACTTTATAAATATATTAATGATGGAAAAAGTCTAAGAGGTAAGCCCACATTAAAATGTCATATAGTTATAGTGGATTATATAAGTACCATTGTTAAATACTAGTTCCTCTTCCATTATTTAGTCAGGCCTAGAGTTTCACCTTATGATTATGTTTTAGATGGAAAAATTATCATGCTTTGGTTATGTTAATAAAAACTAGTATACATTTAATAATCTTGTGGAAGCTATTCCTTTTTATTGTAATCTAGTTGTGGGATGAGAGTTATGTTATCTTCTTTCTGAAACATTTTATAAACTAATATGTAACAAGAGGTTGTATATCTATTTCATGACCATAATTTTTTTATAATATATAACTAAACAAATTAATGGAACAATTCACTTAGAGTTCAACATGGAAATACATAATAAGGTCCCTAACTATCTTATATCCAAAATAAGAACTAGACTAAATACATAACCCATCAATGGTTTCATTAAGAATACATTTTTAACCACCTAGTATTTGAATAGAAGAGGGTTAGTGTGGTCATATCTAGTCACCTCTATCTACATACTATGAAGTGGTCTTCCTAATGGAGTAGTTACTGACTTATGCCCTTACTTGAGTACTTGTATAGGATATGAAATAACAAATACCTCATGGGTAGTATTAGTATATTCAAATAAATAAAGGTAGAGTAAGATTAGATTTGATATAAGTATTATCATGCAAAGATCTCTTAGGTATGATTCATCAAAATCACAACCATCAAACATAGATCAAGGGAAAAGGACTATTTATAAAAGCAACATAAAGTATTTTCACAAATATTAAAACCACATTCAACCAACATATGAGGTTTTTCACATCATATATTGAAGGTAAGCTAGATTCAAGGGATGTTTCAATAACCATGCTTAAGTTTTACATAGGAAAATCTTAGCAATTATAGGTAGGGTACAGGTTCAAGACTTGCTTGCTTAAGGATCATTAAAGTCTTATGATAGATTTAATATTCCTCTTTAATATAGTCCATGGCCCTCCTTCAAGTATTCATATTATTTACTTAACATTGATATCTACTTAAGCCTCAATTCTAAGATAAATTCTTATTATAACCATATAATTTCACAATCTCACTCTTATTGATTATGAATAAGAAGCTTCTAGTAAAATATTCAATGACCTATTATGAACATAGAGTACTTGTTATTCAATCACAAGACACTTAGCTAGGAATATCCATGTTTATAAGAACTTAAAAATTAAGTATATTATTGTCAATGTAAATTCATTTTAAAAAAAAAAATATTTAATTTTTAGTGCTATTAAATTACAATGAATTGAATTAGGAGATGCCCATACAGTCCTATATAATTACTTATTAATTGACATGAAATAATTATCTTAAAGTAGATAGGTTCATATTAATTACTTAGGTAATTATTCATATATAAATTTTATTCCATAAACCATCAACTTATAATAAATCCTCATAATATATTGGTATGAAATTATTACATTAATTTACCAATCTATTTATCAATATTTAATTTAACCAATTGTGAGGTTACATTCCATACATTAATGAAGTGTCAATACTTTCATTTTTTCATCCATGTACTTAATATGATTTACAATCTATAAGGATTATTAAATTTTTTTTAAATAAAACCTTCAAGTTCACCAAATAAAATATCTATCAAAAGTAAACTTATACAATGAATATTGTTACCTAGCTTAAATAAGCTTATAATTTAATATACATAAAAAACATTGACATATCTAACATTACGTCTCATTTCCTTTAATTTTAAAAAGAATGAATCAACCATAAACAAAACATAATTTATATCTAATTCAAACACTGATAATTGTATAATCAAATATCCAAATATTTTCTTAATCATTATACCAATGTTTTATAAACACAGTCAAAGACATGATCAAACCACTACTTAAAATTCTGCAACATTCAAATCAACAGTTTAAATATTTATTTAAAATAGGTAAGCATGTTTGAATATTAAATTCATATCAATTTAGTAATACCATGTTATTTAAATAATCTAATCACCAATTATAATCATTTCATAAATCAACATACATGTCATGTTACATCATTTTGTATTACATATAATTATGAAAAATAACACAAAATTTACATATAATAATCACTCAATAATTTCAATTCATTTTTAATCAACTATAATACCTCAAAATAATAATAAATGAGTGTAATCATTACATGCAATCCAATGAAGTTAATATTTTGTTGTTAGTCCCAATGAGCATAACCATAAGTGGCCCTAGACCACCCCAACCATTAGTTGGATACAGATCAAGGAAATAGAGAACCGATGGAGAAAGTGTTATGAAATAATCAATCTTTACCACATACTTAAAAATGACTAATGAAAGAAACAAAAAACACAAAGCAACCTACTAAGATCCATTAACTTGGTACCTAATTGTGATTGTAGCTCTATTTTAAAGCTTCTCAATTTATGGGACATATTCTATTTTATAATATAATATGGATCTTAAATCTATATTATCATAGTAATCTTTATCTACTAATTTAATAGAAGTTTAGGAGTTAGAATTAAACATGTAAAAAGAAGATTATAACTCATCCAATTAAAAATAAAACTTACATAAAACTTTAGGTTACATTATTGATAGAAGTTGACTTTACTTAACATAATAATAATAAATTAAATGTTCAATTGAAACCATTTATAGAATCAAAATAGTTAAATAATCAAGAGATTAAATACCCCAAATAGATCAATGTAACCATGAATGATAATTATTCCATTTATCACTTATAGAGTTTATCTAATAATTCAACATCATTTCATAACCTTGGGATAAATAATCATAACCTTAAATATTCATAAAAATCCAAACTAGTAAAATGAAAATAATAATAAATTATTCTAAAAACCCTTATAATTATTTTAAACCCTTATGGGGACTCCGTATGGTCCTTATCCCCCAAAACATATGCAGCTTGAAACAATCGATATAAATTTTCTTATTATATTTTCATTTATTATATTTTCGTAACCCTAACTATACCTAATTAGGTTTTTTATAATAGTAAACCAAATAGAACACTAGTTAAATTTTAACAAATTCAAGCCATATAGATCTCTTTAAAAAAATCAATTTAATCACAATAAAAATAAGTCAACAAAATAACCAAAAGTCCCCATAAGTTGTATGGATATTATTTTATACACATCCATCAATAAAACTAAATACATTTGTAACCAACTAAAACATGCATACGCCATATAGAATGTCATAATGCCTACTAGCAAAACCTAGTCAAATCTTCAACTCCAAATCAAATTAAACCCAAACACTAAGAAAAACTTGAATGTAATTATTATAAAATATTTACACATAGTCGACCTTATTAACCCAAAAGTAATTTTGAAGACTATGAGTTCTCCTTTCCACAAACCCACTTTCCTCATGATAACAAAAACACATAGTGAATTAATAGTTAAAAAAATAATGGACATTTAAACCCACAACCTCACAATGGGGTACCCACATTAAAACATAATTAAAATACCTACAAGTAATCATTTTAAAACCAAAATCAAATTTTATCAATATCCTAACAAAAAATAATAATTTCCTAACCAATCCACCAATAATAACATAAAACCAACAAGATTGTCATTATTAAGGTTTCACCTAAATTCAAAACTAATGATTAAGATTTTTGATAAAGTGTGAATACTCTACCAATTGATTGTATTTATAAACATAAAATCATAATTATAAATAAGTCACTTACTTGGATGATGAAAGTTGACCATAGTAGTTTTACTACTCTTTCAACCTCTAAGAACAAGAATATCATATATGTTCTCACAAAACCACTCACTGAATAAACACAAAAACAATCCCTAGGTAACTCTCTACAATACCTATATCACTGTCAAGATTAATGCTTCTAATTACAATTTTCATTCTCAAATTTCCTCATGCATAACTACTTCACATTCCCGTTGGTTGTCATGCCAAAAATTTTAATAGAGTTTCCCCAAGGTTTCAAACCTCCAAGACTAAATTTCCAAAATGAACACAATGAAACCTAAAAATAAACCAAAGTCTCTCAACACTTTTGCATTTTAATGTGAGACAATTCCACAACCCCTAAGTACTTGGATTTACAAAAAAACACCAAACTAATTACCATGGCCCCCATGTGGGTCAAGATCCCAACCTAAGTCCCTAATATCTAACAAATACTTAACCATATACAAATCAAACAAACAAAGTATTTAAAACAAGGTCCATTTAAAACACATAAACCATTAGTTACATGACTAAATAAAGAGTTAACCAATATTGGAACCAATGTTGACACAAATAATTACATGCCCAACCAAACTATCAAATTTGATGAGTAAAGAGTTCATGAAAAATACACAACACTATATTGATGGAAATAATAAAATCAATAAGAATATAACATTCATCAGTAACTTAGACTTAAACAATCACACTCTCAAGAGTAAAAATTGGCTTGAATTAATTATTATTGAAATCAATTATAAAATGATAATATACGTCAACCAATTAATAAAAACATAATGACTAAATCACTAATACCAACAACCTCAACTATACATTTAATTCCACTATTTTATTTATCCATTTGTTTCTCCATGTTTCTATGTTGCTCTATTCTAGTAATAACCTAGCTCAAGTACTTGTCCATTTAGTCAATAAATAGACTATTAACAACATTTGGGCATCTAAGTATAATAAATGTGATAATAAAATTTAAATAATATATCCAACTAAATAATTAAGTAGTACACATTAAGAAATAATATCAAATTTTATAAGTAAATGTAATCCATAATTGTCTCAATAATTATAATGAAAGTATCAATGTCGATCACCAAACTATAATATTATAGTAGAATAACAAAATGTTTTAAATATTTCCCATCTAGACTATATCAACACAATGAAGTAAATGCAAGTAACTTAGGGTCATGATGTCATCTCCCACTTATAAAAGAGTTTTCTCGATGATCAAAATAGACCTAGATAATTCAACCTAAAAAGATTCCATCCCATATAGTACTTATTTATGATACAGGATCATATTAAACCAATACATAGAAAATCTCATGATTCATCAACTAAATGTTGTGATGATCAGGGATCTTCAATATATCCAACTACATATTTACCTCTTTAAAAACCTTAAGATGAATCTAATCTAAAAAATGAGGTTAATCGAGAATATACTTCCTCAAAAAAACAAGATGAAACACATCATGAATCTGAGATAGAAAAGGTGAAAGGGATATCCAGTAGGTAATAAGACTACTTTTCTTCATAAATTCAAAGGGTCCTACATACTGATAGGATAGTTTTGAAGACTTTCTATATATAATTAAGATTTTCTATGGTTTAACACAAAAAAAACATTATCTCCTTCTCAAATTCTATGTGGTATCTTTTCAAATCCACATAATTTTTTTTCCTATCTAAGGTAGCCTTTATATTTTGCCTCATAGTTTCCATTTGCTTATAATAATCTTGTGAAACATCAAGACTAGAAATACTCCTATTTTCTAAACCTTTTTTAGCCAAGTGTAGTTATACACTTACCACCATATAAAGCTTTGAAAGGAGTCATTTTAATCACTGAATGCTACATATTATTTTAAGTAAATTCTACTAAGTGTAAATAATCTTCTCATTTAACTTGATGATTTATAACATACATTCTTATCATGACTTATACAACCTGATTTAATCTTTACATTTGACCATTTGTTTCTAGGTGATAAGACAAACTAAAGTTCAACCATATATGAAAATCAATAGTTAGAGTTTCCTAAAATCTTGAATAATATTTTTGTCTCGATTAGAAATAATAACTTCAAGTATACCATGCAAATGTACTATCTCTTTCACAAACCATGAAGTAAACACATATGCATCATTAGTCAAACTTCTACTCATGAAATGACCAAATTTTTAAATCTATATATTAAAACCAAAATAGGATCATGTCTAATTTTAGATTTTTGTAAACAAGGTATGAAATCCAATAAAATCCTAACCCACCTACCTTATGGTATATCATAAGGGTACAAAAATCCTCTTGGATGGAAATGTTAAACTTTCACATGGTGACATTAAAAACATATTGACATTATGTCAATAACTTCATGTTTAATTCTTGCCTAAGAATATAACCTTTTAAGTTCATGAGTCATCTTCACGACATTTGGATGAGTAGAATGAGGTGCCTTATGCACTTATTTTAGCAAAATATTCCTTAATTCACCAGATTTAGCTACATAAATTATTTTTATGTTTTATTAAACCATTAGAATCAACCAAAAAATTATAAAAAATCTTTTCAATAGTCTTGTCAACCAAATTTTCACTTACATCTTGGAAAAATTTATTATAATATTGATTTTCCAATAATTTAGTTCTAAATTTATTATGTAGAATAAATAAGGCATCAAGGAATGGGCATCAACTAAGTGTATCAACAACATGATTTTCCTTACCTTTCACATATTAAATAGTCATATTAAAATTACTTAAAAATTCTAGCCATGTATTCTGGTGCACATTCAAATCATCTTGGGAAAATAAACATTTTAGGCTATGGTGATAATCTTTTACCTCAAAATACTTACCCAATAAAAAGTGTTTCCATTGCTTCAAAACATGAATAATGTTAGTAAGCACAAGGTCATGAGTGGTGTAATATTTATCATGTTCCTTTAATTTATTTTATTCATAAGCCACAACTAAACTATTTTTAATTAACACTCCACCCAAGCCTTCTTTGGATGCATCAACCCATATTTCAAAATTTCCATTCAGATCTATTACAACTAGTATAGGTGTTGAAGTTAATAACTCTTTATGTTTTAAAACATCTTTTTCACATTTAGTAGGACATTATTTGGTTATCTAACTTATACAAAAATCTCAAAAAATATTCTATAGTAACCAACCAAACCCATAAAACTACATACTTCATGTAATTTTTTATGAGTAGACCACTCTTGAATAGATTTAATATTTGATGGATCCATGGCAATACTAGCCTTTGATATACTATGACCTAATTAATAGATCTCAAACTAAAATACAACACATTTAGACACATTACCAAATATTTTGTGTTGCCTTAGCCTTTATAACACTAAATAAAAATATTATTCATGCTTAGCTACATTCTTTGAATAAATCAATATATCATTAAAGAAAAATAGAAAAACCTTATCTATAATATCATTGAATACACTACTCATTAATTTCATAAATTTATTAGGTGAATGAGTCAAACTAAAAGGCTTTATAGTGAACTCATAATGTCCATACCTTTTTCTAAAAGTTGTTGTGTGAATATATTTTTCCTTGATCTTGAGCTAGTTCTAGCTTGATCTCAAGCGTATCTTCAAAAAATATAGTCACATCCTTAATGTGATCAAGTATATCATCTATATTTGGAGAAGAATAATTGATATTAATGGTAACCTTGTTAAGCATTTGATAGTCAACACACAATCACAAAGTTCTATTCTTATTTTTCATAAATACCAGTAGTGCACCCCAAGGTGACACATTTGACCTAATACTGTCATTTTCCATTAGTTCTTTTAGTTTATATTTTAGATTCTTAAAATATAAAACATTAATGAGATAATTTGCATTAGATCAATAAAATATTATAATAACAAAACATTTAAATTCATGCTTTGGAGGCCAACCAAAAGATTTATCTAAAAGATGTCAGAAAATTCTTATGAAAATGGATGTTCCTTAAATGTCATTATTGTTTCAAGTGTAGTTTATTGCATGAAAATAATATACATATTACAAACTTTACTTACTAATTTATTCAGCTATAAGGCATAGATTAGCTTCTGTATTTTTGGATTCAATAAATATTGAAATTCTATAGGTTTTATGAAATCTTTACAATAATATACAACTTTATTACAATAGTCTAAATTAGCTTTATGATACTCTAACCAATCCATCCCTAATATAATATCAAAATATCCAAGACAATATATAAATAAATTTACTTAGGTTTGAAAAACACCTAAGTCTAGGTTTACTCCCTCAAGATACTTATTAATTAGTACTTTTTTACTTGAGCAAAACTCAAAATCCCAACCATCCTTCAAAGTCATCATATTTAAATTACAACATGTTACTAACTTAGGATCCATGCAACTATTATTTTTTCTTAAATTAAACAAAATTGAAATAGGAAAATTGTTTATTTTACCTATGTTATCAATTGGAGTTACTAAGAAATCAATATTTCTATTATTAATAGTCTCATGCACTATGTGATTAGATAATTTTATAGATTTTAGATTAGGATAACATTTATGATAATGATTATCTATGCATTCACAACATACTATATTTATTTATGGCATAATAGGAATAATAATGTCCCCAGTAGAAGGAACATTTTGATTATCTTGAATTAAATTCTTTCTAAAATTAGAAGTATTATAAGAATTCAAATTATATAAATTTTTATTCTTCCCTTGAAATTTATTGAATCCACTTATCCTCCTTATGAATTTACTATTATAATAAAATTTATTAAAATTCTTAGGAGAACGGGACATATATTTAATCTTAATCTTTTGTCTATTCTACTCAAAATCTTGTCTAATCTTTTGCCTAGCCTTATATTTTTATTATTCCATATGCACATTTAATATCAATAATTAAAGTCTTAGGATTATTCATAAGGAATATTTTACATAATATAGAGTTATCAACAATCCATATTTTTGAAAACTATCATAAATAAATTGGACTTTATCAAGATTTAGTTGGACTTATTACAAATAAATCACATCTATCTAATGTATTTATAATAAGTCCAAATTATTTAAAATGATCATAAATAATTAGTAGTCCATTTTTTTCAAAACATCATAAATAAATTGGACTTTATCCAAAATTAATTGGAATTTTCAAGAATTAGTTAGACTTATTACAAATAAATCACATATATCTAATGTATTTATAATAAGTCCAAATTATTTAAAATAATTAGTAATCAAATTTTAGAAAACTATCAGAAATAAATTGGATTGTATCAAGATTTTGTTAGACTTTTTACAAATAAATAACATATATCTAATGTATTTTTATTAAGTCCAAATTATTTAAAATTATCATAAATTATTAGTAGTCCATTTTTCGAAAAATATCAAAAATAAAATGGGTTTTATCAAGAATTAATTAGACTTTAAAGAATTATTCAGACTTATTACAACCAAATCACATCTATCTAATATGTTTATAATAAGGCCAAATTATTTGAAATAATCATAAATAATTAGTAATTACATTATTGAAACCCATGAGAAATAAATTAAACTATATCAAGATTTAGTTGGACATATTACAAATAAATCATTTCTATGTAATGCATTTGTAATAAGTCCAAATTATTTTAAAATATCAAAACCAAATAGTAGTTCAATTTTTGAAAACTATCATAAATAAATTGGGTTTTATCAAAAATTACTTGGACTTATCAATATTTAGTTGGAATTATTAAAATTAAATCACATCTATAAAAGTGTGAAAAATAGTTATATCATGCCATTAAAAGGCCCATGACATTTCTATCTTCAGTTAAATTTATACGACTATTAAAATTAGTTCACAGACCATGCATATATAGATAATATTAATCCGGTGTAGTTCATTTCACAATGAAAAATAAATCATAAATCAATCGAGCACTTGGGTGATATGTGATTAGGTAACCTAAGATGACTAGTATGCCATATGCCATAAGTTGATTTAATCAAGATCTATTATTTTAATAGTCAGGTCATGGCCCCATGATCATCAAAGTTTATCTTGTATTGTGCATAGGCCATGTGTCGAGCACTCAAAAACTAGTTCACCCATGTTGACTTTGGCCTCCATGAGAGAATATAGGAGATTGTGCTAAGTGGAATGATCATATAAGCTTGCATCATTAAGTACCTCTCATTTGTTTATATAGTCTCCCACATAGTCAAGTTACTTATATTGTGATACATATCAAAATCTTGGATGTTCACATTATTTTGTACTTTTACTTTGACTACTCATCCTTATGCATAGCCACGGCACTAATATTGTGCCATGTGGCATTATCTTGGGCTCTTGGCCATTCACTCTTTGAGTTAGTGATAGATAGGCTTTATGAGTGCTGATTTTTCAATGACCATTTATTGATACACAAATATTGTAGAATAAATACTAATGTAAAATTATGGAATGCTCAATTTTGATTACCAATATGTAGAATGCCAATAGAAAAACCCTTGGAAGACATTTTCACAAAACCTTAATAGTGATGTGTAAAAAATAATGGGACATAGATGCCAAAGTGGGACATTTTTAGGCATAAACCCTAGATACCACTTCACAAACATAGAATGTCAAAGTGGATTTTGGAATACACAAATGATAAATAGTAAATTATAATGTGAAAATTTAAAAGACTATTTGTCAAAGACCATTTTGAAGGATGCAAAATGTGAAGTGTAATTTGAAAAACTAAAAGTCTGAAGACCTCTTTAAGATTTGTGAATTTAGATGTTTCTATTTAGAATACACAAAATCTGAAGATTATTTTGAAATACTCAAAATGTGAAGTACACATTCAAATAGTCAAATTTCAAATACCTCTTATAGATGCACAATTACCAAAAAATGAATTTGTCATATTAGAAAATAAAATAATAAAACAATAAGTCACAACATGGAATAGTGATACACAATTGCCACAATAGGGAGGTTTTTTCATAAAATCCACAAAAAAGACTGTAAAAACTCTAAAAAAGTAAATAAAATTTCAAGGCATCTCCTACGTGTGTCAAATAAAACATTTTACATTTTCAAAAAATATAGGACAATTTTGAAAACAACCATTCATATTTCTCATTCCAAAATTTAAGTAAATTCCATTTAAAATTTACCAATGTCATGAAAGACAATAATATCTCTCAATCCTTTATCAATATTTTTAATAATGCCTAATGTGATGATGCATTGAAATAGTACGTTACAATGCCTTTCAAAAAATCATTTATAGTAAGTAGTTGACCTATCAAACTTTTATTTGGTTTTAAATAATATATGATATTATCTATAAGAATAGATGGTAAAGAGGTATTAGTTATGTTTGGCTTCCATTTCTTAGCCAATAAACCTAAACAAAATTTTTCCTCTTCTACATCCTTTTTTCTTTCATGAACTAGGATGAACCAAGTTATTTTAACCCTTCATTATATATCTCCATTTATTTTTAGTATCTCATTATTGCTTTCATCTCTATCAGCCCATATTGTGTAGTTCACTCTTATAGAATTATCGGGTCTGACAAATAAAATATCTTTGATCTCCACATCTTAAGTTTAATCAAACGTTATTTTTGTTATTTTACTTCTTAGACCAACATATTCATTTGTAGATGCCACTCAAAACTCAAGGGTACTATCATGAACCATTTTTTGTATATCTCTATGTAGTGGCATGTTTTGGAAAGTTCTATGCTAAAAATATCCTATACATTCAACTTCAGAAGGGAACATGTCTTCTTTCATTGTGTCATGGATATTTTAGAAGTAATATGTTGTATCCTTCCACTTACTATTCCAGTCAAACCAAATTCATTGTATTTTTGTACCTACTTAATCAAGTGACATTTAATTTATTTTTCACTCTTTTTTATACTTCTATATGAAACTTTTCCAACAATGTAATCTTGTGATGTTTCTCTATTTTTCAACTATTTGAAAAAAAATCATTAGATTACCTATTGAACATTTATCTCATTATTTTATTGTGTTCCCCAAAATTTAATTTGGGGGCGGGATGACCAATTTATATCTCTTATAGAGATTTTGAAATTCATAATGGGATGACCTTGATCCATGCATAAAAGAAAATATTGACCTTTTTTCAAGCCTACTATTTTGTTTCTTCCCTTCATATGGTAACTATTAACATAGTCTTTTAAATATACTACTTATTTAATCAAATATGGCATGAATTTTCTTGTATTTTCACATTTCCTATAATTATACATCATCTATATCACACTCCATACATCTTTCCTCTTTATACATTCAAACAAGTTTCCAAAAGTGGCATCGATGTCCTCATGGGTATGTCCTACTAGGAGAAATACAACCTCGATATCAAGGAAAATACCCTTGTAGACAAGGAGAGATAAATATTACAAGATAAACTTATACAAAAAACATGATTTTGTGAATATTTAAAGGTAATATAATTACATTAAGTTTCATATAAGTTTAGAAAATTTTCTAGATATAATTATCTTATTGTCCCCACAATAGTTGTCAAGTTGAAGGTATAAGCTAGATGGATGTTTTTTGAAGGCACCAATTGATTATGATTTTTATATTTATTTATTTCAGTTAGGTTAGAAATTTATTAGATAAAAGTGCATCATATAATTGATATTTTGAATATCCAAGTTTATATAGTAAAAATATATAAGTATTTGACATTGTTGTTCAATGAGGTGATAGTAAAGTTAGAACCTTCAAGAACATATGGTAAAATAGTGACCATATCCACATAAACTATGACCATGTGTTATAATTCCTACCATTGGAAATTCTACTATTCTATTAGTTACTATTTCATTTTTTGTCCTTATCCTTGGCATAATTTTTTTTTGATATTACACCTTGTCATGGCTGACATTGAGGCTTTATTCAAGGTATTGCTTTGACATTAATTTCTGTGTGTAAAACATTTGTCTTGCCAAAATTATCTAATTTGAGTGAAACACAAATTCTTGATTGATATGAACTTCCTAATCTTTGAGAGAGACCCAAAGCATTTTTGGTGAGTCAACAAGATACATGTTTTGCACCTAATGAAGTTATTATACATGGAAGTGGTCACATCATGAATATTAAATATCCACATGTTATTGAATTTTAGTTAGGATATTGTCTCATATTCAATATCTACTAGTTATGCATAAATGTGGTGCCTCATAAATTCTTGAGTGAAATATGATGGAAGATGTTGAACATTTTATATGAGCTGTCTATATCTACATAACATGTAAGTCTTGGAGAAACATATGCAAAATCATCCACCATTTGTTCCAACTAATATTTACCTCCCATTGTTTTCTTTTATGGCTTTTGTAAAAACCTCCTTGCATGGAATGCATTTCATTCCCAATTATTGTGATAATTCTGAATGTAAAAAAAACTAATTCTCTTAAATCCATATATTTCAAGCCAAAATTCTAAATAGATCTTAGTACCCTTAAAATAAATGGTATTTTTGTTTTTATTTTTATTAAATAAAATGATAGAAAGGGCATCCAAGATATGTTGTCTCCTATCTATTATGATTGAATCAATTAAATTTCTCCTTGTATATTTTAGCATCTCAAATGATAATCTTGAATGAAAACATTTTTTGGTAAAACATTTATCTATATAAACTTTTGTAATCTCACTATCTATGATCTCATCAAATTCTACTTGGCTAAGTGAAGTGTTTAGTTGATTTATTTTTTGGTGTATGTTGTTTTAGGCATGATTTAATTTTTTTGAATGCCTTTGCTCTAGGAATATCATGAAATGATTAAATTTATTATTCACAACATCCCAAACATTTACAATTTCTTTCTCATTTAGTGTCATGTATGATAAATTGATTTCTCTACATTCCATGTCAACTATCTTGTTTGAAGGCCATTTAATGATAGATGCTTTAGTTATCTCTGTACTTCAAGTCTCATAATGTTTCAAAATGTGCCTTATGTAAATATCCAATTCATTTTCTAATATTGGGATAGGAATGAAACTAGAAATGCCTCCTAGTTGTGTAAATTTAACATAACAAAAAATAATGTTTTCATCATTTACAAGAGTTGTACATTTGTGAAATAAATGTACCCTTTTCTCAATAATTTTTTCTTGGGCTATGTAATGTCATAATGTCATTGATATATCAAAATAATAAATCCAATCTAGTGTTTTGTTATTACAATGGTTGTATATGAAGAACTTAACTAAAATTATTTTGTCCTTCTTCCATGTCATCCTCTATATAAATATTGTTTGTGATGTGTTTCATAATTCTTGTGATCCATATAGTAAAACTATCAACTACATCCCCTAAATTATCCATAAAAGATCCAAGAAATGAAAGTGGTAGAGTCGAATCAAAAGATTTTGTCACATTAAAACTTACTCATTTAATATTTATTTCCTCATTGTGGTATGTGCAAGTGAGATTTATGGATTCTAAAGAATCAACATCTGGACCTGGTAATTTGTGTATTTTTACTTCACCAATGACATTCCATTATTTATGAGTGAAACATAATATCCACATTGGAAATCCATTGATATATGATTTTTTACCCTAGACACTTGAAAAATACATGAGAATATTTATTAATTATTAAGGTTATTTATAAAATAAGTCTAGTTTATACCTATATGTAGGAGATAAAGATCTATTTATACTATAACATAATCATGGAGATATGTTAAAACCTAAAAATGTTATAAAGATAATGTATAACACATATTTCTAATGACACTAGTTATGTCAATAAAAAGAATTAATAGCTTTTAATATCATATACTACATACTTGAATCCCAATTTCATCATACTTTGAAGGTTTGTCCTAAGAGATACCTATAAAACATGCATAAGAGGGAAATAATCTAGAAGAGAAAAACATCTAATTAAATCAACATTAAACCATGTATATTTTAATAATATATAAAATGATATTGATCAATTGGGATTTTGAGAAAAACCATGGAAAATTATTAACTACTTATATTTTGGGATCCTATATGTGATTTGAACCTTTGTTGTGTACCAAAGAGTTTCAAGGTATCTTCCATATTATTTTTCAAGTTTGTGTTGTATGTTGGTCTCTTCCATTTCTTGTCATTGATTTGGTATCTTAGCTATTTGAAATATCCAATAGCATTTTTAAATGTTCTATTATGATTTTGATAAGCTATATTAATTAAAAATGTGGCATAACAATTTCAGTTGATAGATCTAAGTGAATTTTTTGATAGATCTTAGTGACTATTGATACAATAGGATCTTACTAAGATAATTAAAAATTTTGGAGGAATTATTTCCTCAACTTAAATTCTTAGAAGATATATTTAAAACATGATTTAGGGAACCCTTTTAGGTACTAAAAATTCTTTCAAGGTATGGAGATACCCTAGAGGTTCTTGTAGTACCTTTGAGGGGTCTCCTAGTAGATACCTTGAACATGCACATGATTGGAATTTTCTTTCAAGGTTTTTCCTAGGAGAAACCTTAAAGTGCACTATAATAGCTTCAAAATTACACTTATGCATCTTTGAAAGGTATCTACAAGATCACTTTAAGGTTCTTGTAGTACCTTCAAGGGTTTTATTGTACTCAACATACCCCATTCCTTTTTTGGAATAGGGACCCACTATGTCTTATATAATTTTAAGCCTTTTTATTGAGTTCTTTTGATTATAAGAACTAGTATACTAAAATCCCATATTTTTGCCTTCACTTTATATTTTATTGTCTTATCTATTTTTGTAGTTACTATATTTTTATTTTTCCACCAAATTTCTTATTTCCCCCCAAATGCCAAAGGACTCCTAAAAATTTAAATTTATACTACTATGCATTTAATTTGTTTGGTGGCTTAAATGCCCCTATTATAAAAGTCTAGATTTTGTTTGGTAGGTGAGGAAGACATTGAAATAATAATATTTTAATACTCCACCTTATTTTTGACCATCCTACCATGATTTGTAAGACATTTCCCAACTTTAGAAACATTTTTGTAACTTTTATTTACCTACCTATATCCATTTGAAATATTTCTCTACGTGTCTAGAGATTCATTGTTAAAGTCCATAGATTCACATTTGAAGTCTATAACTAGACTATTGAAGTCTATAAAAGCCCTGATGAAATTTGTATCTAGAATTTTTAAGTACATAATTACCTTACTAAATTCCCTAGATGGACTGTTGAAGTTTATAGCTGGACTATTGAAGTTTGTAGCTAGACTATTGAAGTCCGTAGTGTTTACTCTATATTATTTTGGCTTATTCTATCTTATAGTATTATGTTTATGTTTTGAAATTTTTAACAATGTGTTAGTTCATGGAATCCTAGAGCATGCACATGATTAGAATTTTATTTAAAATTATGTCCTAGGAGATACTATAAAGGGCCTTGTAATACCTCCAAATCCTTATGCATGTTTGGAAGGTATGCCATAGGAAATACCTTGAAGGGTCTTGTATTATGTTAAAGGTTTCTATTTTACTCAACATGCCCCCTTATTTTTTTTGGATTAGAGACCCAATATGACTTGTATAATTCCAAGCCTTTTTCTAGGTCTTTTCATTATAATTACTATTACATGTTACATCTAAATTTTTCCATCTGGGAAATACAAGTGACTGCATTTTGTATTTTATTCTAACATATTAATCTCTTTTGGAAGTATTTCATCTACATGGGTTTTTCTTGAAACATACACATTTTGGTATTTAGAATTTAGTATTTAGAAAAAGCATCTAGTATTTTTGTTTGTAGTTTTAGTTTTTTAGAAATCCCATATTTTTGCCCTAACTGGGTCTTTGACTCAAGTCTTCAAAGGTTTTTCGTAGGAAAGTTTGTTCAAGATTTTTCATTTGATTCAACTCAATAATCGATAATTTTGTTTTTAAATTGGTTCTTTGGCAAGTTATGGGTTAGGTATTTGGTCATAAAAGTTTGTAGGTTATGTTTGTAATTTTTTATTTGTTGGAAATTTGTTCTTTTGATTTTATGTTCTACATTTACTTGGTGGTTTTTTTTCCCACGACTATTTGATCTTGAATTTTATGTTCAATATTTATGTTTGGGAGTCTACCCTTTAAGAAATTATGTTAAAATTTATGATTCAAAATTGGTGGTTAGTAATTAGATCTTCAAAATATTTATTCTACAAAAATGTTCACTATTTTTTGTCAACACTTGTGACTGGCGATTTTATGTAGATGAGTTTAGTCATCATGGTTTTTTTTCAGAAAAAGTATAGGAAAGGTTCTTAGAGGGTATTTCCCATGGGATGAGTATGATAATCAGTATTTTCTTAGACTTTTTGTTTGGAATCCTTGATTTAGGAGAATTTATTAGTTTGGTCCTAATAGAAAACCCCATCCCTGACTACTGAAAGCTTATTTGGCATAACCAATAAACAAAAATAATTTGACTTAAATAGGCATACCTACCAAAAATAATGACATGTCATATGCTATAAATAAATTGATAAAATTCTAATTGAACATGTGAAGATAATTCATAGACATTAAAAATTAATGGTGCATGACTAGATTAAAAATATAAATCTATATCAATCACTTGAGACTGTTGTCATACACACTCATCACAAATGAACTTTGAGATAAATTACTACCTTGAAAATAATATCTAGAGACATGCATGTGAATCATAAAATTAAATCCAATAAAGTTGATATATCAAATTCTAAAAACTAATACGAGTCAATTAACCATGGCCTCTTCATCCATAACATTCAATGGATTTTTCCCACTATCCCTATTATCAATGAAGGATTACAATGAATAAATGGATATTGTTTTCAACTCTACCATTTTAAATGATCAATACACAAATTATTTAGGTATTTGTGAATCAATTGATGTATTAGACACCCATACTCAAGTAGAAATCATAACACCATCACAAAATTAAATAGTGGTAGATCTACTTCTACTCTAATGATAAGGACTACATTTTATAGTGACCAAGCTTGAAATGATGCCATGTATAGACCTATTATAGGATCTCTTACTTTTTGAAACTATAGTGGGGGTTAAGTACTTTCACCATATAGAACAAAGTACCATCATGGCCTATATTCTAGGAATTGTATTCCAAAGGTATTTATCTTTTCTAGTTGTATATGACACTTCTCATTTACACAAGGTGGTAGGGCCGAAAGAAAAAATTTATTTAAAAAAAATTGAGCAAGTGGCTTATCCCTAAGAATATTATTAGCAATAGGAGTAAGAACCTCATACATATCATAAATTTTAGTATAGGGGTTTGCATTGGGATGACCCTTCTAAATAAACTATATGCTTTCCCTAGCATCCATTTTGTTCACCTAGGATGGGTTTTATTATTGGATATGATTATGATTTTAGACTTGATCTTCACCTTGTGGGAGATAATCAGTGTTAAGATGAGAGAATAGGTTTTAAACATATATAATCATCCAACTAGTGTCCACTTATATATTATGTCATACCTCTTAGAAGTTGTGATGGGAATGGTATATGTACTCTGAGGGTCACTCTAGGATCTAACTCCATATTGCATCAAAAATGACATTCATCAATAACATCCATCACATTACAAAGGATGTGTACCCATAGGTATGGTATTTAATTCACAAAGTTCCACTGCCTAGGGTATTTAAGTTAATTGTAGACCTATTTTCACCATGGGTTGAGTATTTCATATACCTAGATTACACAATGAGTATGGTCATTTATTACAAAGTTAACCCATTATCTCTTCCCAAGTACATGATAGATATTTTGGTATAAAAAGGTATACAATTTCAAATATTATAGAGCATAGATAAATATTTGATAAATAAGAATAAGAGTAAATTCTATGGCTCTCACGTGATGATAGGTTGAATGTGATACACAATTTAAATTCACTTTTGAGAAGTGGACAAAAATAGAAAGTATTATTAATTTCCCACCTTACCTAATATGGATTACGATACCCATGGTAGGATTTAAAAGCATATCAACCTTCTCAGTATTCTAAAACATGATCCATACGATAGTGTTTTCCTATTCTTGAATGACAAGAATGATGCCTAGGTATTTGAAAGGGAGAAAAAGGAATGGTTGAGGGATGAAAATTTAAATATAATATGAGGAAAACCATTTATCTCTATTATCGATGCACAACATAGCATCCCCCACCTAGATAGATAGGTTGCCTCATATTTCTAGATTAGTAGGCTTCCAAAACCATTAGTAGAATAAAGAGATCCTTATTAAGAATCTCCCTAGAAATTGAAGTCTATCAAGAAGGATAATGTATTAATTGAAGATATAATTGGAGGAGCTCAAGGAGATCTAATTTGCCTTGAATCATTAGATTTATAGGGCCTAGACCATTAGAGTCATTCAATTATGGAAGTATTTACAAGTGTGAATGTTTCATCTAAACAAATCCAAAAGGACTCCCCTATAGTTGAGAATAATAAAAAAATTAATAAGAGGAAAAAAAGGTCTCATCCTCATCTTAAGGACATAGTTGTTGAGGAACAACTAGCAGGATCTCCCTTAACTCAATAGTAGGCTATAGAAGTAAATATTATCAATGAATAAAGAGATCCAAATGAAGAGGAGTAATTGTAAATAGAAAAAGTCATTAGCATAAGGGACATTAAAATAAAGATACTTATAATTTGTAATTAATCAGGTAAGGATAAAACACCTCTTGTCTTTACTACTCAAATTTCCTCTTTTGCTTCCTTTCTTGATGTTCATTATCTTCATCTTGATCCCATTTCCCAACCACCCTTGGTGACTCCCAATGTAGTGGATGTCTCTTTTACACCTATTTTCTCCATTTTCCTAACTATTTACACTTCACCAATTATATTCACATCTTTAATGACCTCCAATAGTTTTATAGTTACATATTCCACTACCCCAGCACCCCCTAAAGCCAAAAGGAAGTCCTCCAAAAATGTTTGGGGAGCATTGGTAAGTTTCCAACTTCATGTATCATCCACTCAAATAGACTTTGTAATGCATTCCTATAGATCCTATAATTCCACCATTGTGACATCTTTAGAAAAAAAGGAAAGAATAAACTAATATACACCATCAAACCACTACTCAACATGGGGGAGTGGACTAGTCTAAAATCATTTTGCCTTCCCTTCCCAACCAAGTACTTTAATAAGCTTTGAAGTGAAAATTTAAAGAAACATTGACTAAGACTACATTTAAGGACACTCTACCAATAAACCCATCCTTATTGCTAATCCCTCAGTGGGCAGCTGATTTAGGGTCAAAGGCTTCCCAAAAGCCAAACCTCATAATCATAGAGCTTCTTATAGTGATTTATATATGAGATAAATTTACAAGGAGTGTCTAGAGGGTATTAAAGATAAAATGAAAATATAATACTAAGAGATGGATTGTCCTAAAATATAGACTATAAGTCTTTGTCTTATTTTAAATAATGAATAGGAAATTGACACAATCCCCATACATGGAGGATTTAAATTCCTATCTCAATCCACATAAGGATGCCTTGCTATAACTACATGAGGGATTAGAAATGAATAGGCAAGATCTAAAGCATGAATTAGATAAAGTAAAAGAAAAACATTTTCGAGCTATGGAGAAAATAAAGGAACAATAACATATGGATCACATTCCTCATGAAATTGAATCTAAAGTCCATAATGTTACTTAAAGATTATATAAAATTCTTGAAACCATTATTTTAATGAGGGAAAATTTGACCCTTGATTTATTTGAGACTCAAAAATTATATAATTATTTGAATTAAGATGAGAATAATTTGAAATTACTTATTCTTTATACAATTAATAAAGCATACAACCACTTTTACCTTATAGTACCATAATAGGCTTCAAATGCTCTCAACTTGTAAGTCATCAAGACTTAAGAATATTGGGTTTGGATCATGATAACTATGGTAGTAATTCATAAGTATTCCTAACATGAATCTCTAATTGTGCTTATCATGGGAGAGATAAAGATCTCACAAGCAAGAGACTCAGTAGGTAGGCTTATAAATACAATCAATTTTGATCAACCTCTTTATCATACTTCCACCAACTACAATAAAATTCTTTAGGGAATTTCATTGGATGAGATTGAGTTTGAGCTATGTTTTGAAAGGAAAAAGGTGATGGAGGTTGAAATTTTTGGAATAAAATTTAAAAATACAAAACTTGAGCATATAAAGCTCTTAGAATAATAAAAAGAGTGCATAGACCTTTATTATTCAACATGGATATTATCTTATATCAATAGGATGTCAGAGATAAGCACTTTCATGTTTATAAGTGAATAATAAATTTGGTGATTAAACTTATACTTCAATCCCAACATCCACCTCAATACTTCCAATAGTTAGTAGCATCATGCCCACATCCAACCAACCTTGAGTCGAAGGTTAATTTAATATGCATACATGTAAAAAGAACTAAATTTTGTACTCATATTTTACTTATATTAAGCATTTAAATGTAAAATTTTCATGGGATATTTTTGATCATGCACACATTACATTACTTTTTACATATTTACTTATGATTAGACATACTGATAGTGAACTGTACGCATGCATACATGAAATTTTGAGATTAAAATTAGAATGAAGGTTCTAATTACAATGTAACTATGACTTTAAATGAATTTTGAGGATGAAGTGAACCCTCCCCAAGTCTATTTTCACATTTATATGCCTCACTCTAAAGGGTTAGAATAGTTTTCTATAAATGTAGGAGGAAATCAGTTTGATGGTCTTGTAACTATGTCAATTCTCTTTCCTCCCATTTATGTGCTATTAAGGTTTTATTTTATTATGTGTTAACTCAATAATTTGAAGTATGTATAAGCTATAGATAAAATTAATTATTGTAATTTATATAATCTAATTTTATATTTGTATAATATATTAAAATTTAGAAATTTTCATTGATCAAAATAATTGGTAAAATTATGTTAACATTCTAAGGTGTGCAGGAGTGTTTTATTTCTAGTCTAGTCATCTAAGTATAACCTGCATCTTTCATAGACACCTTATTCATTTCAGATATAGTATCTATAATTATGATGTGCAATAGAAACTCTAAGAGGATAATGTATGCCATGGAGTGGATCTTATCTCCATTGAGATCCTAAAACATTTGAGGTCACCTCATTAAATTCTAAAGTGTAGATAAAACCCATAGCAATAGATTTTCTTACTAGATACCTTGAACATTTAGATGATTATAATTTTATTTCAAGTTATGTCCTATTAGATATATTAATGGGCCTTATAGTACCTTTAAAGGGTCTCTTGTTACATACCTTGAACATGCACATGATTAGAATTTTATTTGATGGTATCTCCTAGGATATACCTTGAAGGTCCTTGTAATACCAATTCAAGGGTACCCTTATGCATGTTTTAAAGGTATATCATATGATATACCTTCAAGGTAATATTGAATGTACTAAAATTCCCTTCAAGGTATCTTCTAGGATATACCTTGAAGGGTCATGTATTACCTTTAAGGGTTCTCCTAGTAAATAACTTAAACATGAAGATGATTAGAATTATCTTTCAAGGCATATCCTAAGAAATATCTTGAATGGCCTTGTAACACCCTCAATGTTTATTATAAAGGTTATTACAAATTATTTTATATAACTATGGAATATGAGGATCAACTGAGTTATGACTATATGAGTGAATGTGCAAGGATATTCAAAAATACTAAATAAAACACCTTATGTGGAAATGTAATTTATATTCATTAATGATGAATTGATTATTTTAACACTTGTTTAAATACTCATTGTCCATTAATAAATAAAAATTAGGAATGACAACAACAAAATTAATGGTCTTAAAATATAGTTAATATAAATATTGGGTTTAAAGGGTGAAGTATCTTTTAACTCAATAATCATTCACTATCATGAGACAACTACTAAATTATAGATAGAAATAGATATAAAGATTTACCTCATCACATGTGTCAATAAACATTTATTTACAATTCTATATTACAAAATACACCACATCAACATGCCTCGTGTCTAAATTAAATGCACATTGCATCTAAAGATAGCTCAATAAGGCATTCAAAAGGAAATCAATCTATGCAAAAACTATAAAGGAAACTTGTTGAGCACCAATTTTACATTTCAAATTTAATAAATTTAAATAGTTTATCATCAAGTCAAGTGATACATTTCCTTATTAAAAATATTCAATGATCTATACTTCATATATTACTCGATAAATCATCTAGTACATATGATCAAATGGATTGATCTCAGCTTATCAAACCTCTATCTGATGTATAAAAAGAAGAAATGGGCATTAATATATCACTCCAAAAAACAAAATTTCATGATCCTAAATTGTTTGAGTTTGTTTGAGCTACTGAGAAGAATCATTTCCTTTCAGACATTGTACAACAAGAACATCTAGCTTTTACATTGCTGCACTAGTTTCATAATTTAGACATAAAATGACATATATACCTACCAAATTCCAATGATATGGGTGATTTTATTCATCTATTTTTTACCTGGTATAATGATGATAAAATCTATGTTTCCCTAGATGTGACTATTATGATTAATATACTAGTAATGTCTATATAAATGAAGATGTGTACACATCAAGGATCTCTCACCCTTGACAAATCAAAGTCACCTCCACTAATTTATGAAGTATGAGACACATACACCAAAATATACCATGAAATACCCATAAAATATATTCTACATGAGCTTGTGCACATTCTGGTTAAATGCATAACCTATCAGTTCTAATAGACCACTCAGCATGTGAACCAAGCCACTAAAGTTATGATTGACACTATGCACAAGATGATTCATCCCAAAAATAAATTTAACTAACCTATGTTATTTATACAATAGCTTATCACCAACATTAAAAGTATTTCATGACTTTTAACCAAATGTTTTTGTATTAATTTCTCATTTTTTTACTTTGCTTCACATAGTGGAAGTCCCTAGAAGATAAGTACATCTATAAACTAACTATTGGCCTCTAAAATAATTATATAATTTGATCTAGCCATTATAAATGGGAAACCTTGATCATCAATCCAAGTTTCATCAATCATGGGAGGAAAGACTAGATCTCATCACAATGCATCCCTGAGTCATATCCAATGTCATGTAATACATGTGACAACATGTAGTTGTTACCAAGCTAGTAAAGGGAATCACAATTTGGATTGACGAATTTCTAAAGTCACCTTTTGGATATCTATCATATTTCATCAACATGGATATGGTAAAGGTAGAGATAGAGAAACAAAAAAATTACACAACTAGGAGAGTGACACCATTGTATATAATACCCCCTAGTGCAATAGTTCTAAAAGAGAAAAAATTTGTTGCCTCTACATTGTAAATGCTTAAGGGAAAGTGGAAGGCCTTCACTAAGAAATATCCCTCTCTTTTACAAATATGGAATATATGTAGTACTCTAAGTTGGATCGATGATCCAGATGTGACTTAGATAGAGAGTAGCTTATACTTACCCTAAATGGGAATTGATGAATAAGAAGTTTACCAATTCATGAATGAATACATGGTTGGTGACTTATATGTAAAATAAGACAAAAAAGTAATTATTTATATGGAATGTTGTGTGGAAACTTTAAGTGTGAAATAAGGTACCAACAAATTTATGGGTTTGAATCCTACCTCTCCCTTTCCTGATTGTAGTAGATACTATGAGACTAGAGGTCAAGTGCACACAAATTACTACTAATATATTTGAAGAGTAGCCCTTTTAAAATTCCACTATTCTATACCCTTTCACACCATTAGTAAAGAACCCACTAAAAGCACATATTTGAAAAAGGATAAAACAAGTAGAGACTCGATTTTCCCCTACTTTATAATAACAAGTCATATATTTCACATTTTAAGTAGATCCGTCTACATAACTGACACAACAATCTTCTACTATAACTTCATCACCATGTATGAAAATACTGGTCACCCTAGGCAAGAAAACATCATATATTCCCAATGACACTATGCAATAAAGAAACACACTATCAACTATAAAGGATCTACTCATAGATACTATGGATTTGGTGCCATAATAACCCACCATGGAGGAATAATAGGCTATACATGGATAAATAATGAGGTTCATATAATGATTCATACACCAAGAGTAGAAGAAACCTTAGAAGGGGGACACACAATAGCAATAAGTACCTCAATGACAACATCATGCATAATCACAAATGTAGGAAGAAGAAGTTGAGGCAAATAAAAATGTCAAAGATGCAAAGATTGTTTGCATGCAAGCTATTAAGTATACATATAATTCTTAATAATCTATGTTTGTATCCAAATAATATGAGTCATAGGAGGCATGAAAAAAAATCTATAGACAACATGGCTCAGTACATGCAATCCCAAACTAATGTGAATGATACTCAATAGTGGAATGATAAAGCTACCTAAAGGAGAAAAAAATGAAGAAGTTCAATCCTTAAAGTATAAATAATCCTAGGACTAAAATGACATAGAAAAATGAGAATGCATAGTTGAAGCACAACCATAACATGAAGCCTAGGCAAGATCCCACATAGAAGAATAAAAGGCTATTGTGCTTGATATTCAACTAGAGAAAAAGGAAGCAAAACATCAGAAACAAGTAGAGGACGAGTATAAAAGTGAGAGGATGATGCAAAGCAACATATGCATGAGGAACCCCAAGAGAACATTTAAGAGGATGTGGTGGAGCAGTCACCATAAGATTAAAATGCACCAAAAGATGACTCTGGCACCCAAAGGGTGCATGCTTATAATTCTAAATTTTATTCCATAGAAGTGTGGCTATGGGATGTTGCCATGGTAGTTGTGAGACACAATACATTTTATCTTCTTACTATAAACATGACACACACTAATCTAATAGTTTTAATGACCACCTTGTCAATAATTATACTGAGGTAGGAAGCATCTTTGGATATTTATTGCTTACCCTTATTACAGTAATTGGAGGGTGATACCACTTTAATATAATTAATTATATAAAAATATGCATCATTGGAACATAAGGCTAACCATACTAAATTTTAGAGCATTAATATATAAGGTTGTTTACAATAATCTAAGAAGATCATTTAAGACACCTTCTTGGCATTGGTCACACAAATCATCAATGATCAAGTCATGTCCAACAAGTGCAGCTTGAAAACATTCATTTCTCAACTAACCATAGATTAGTTCATTACCTAAATGTTTTTAGAACTTAGCTCCTTATGGTAAGGAATCAAGTCATAATTGGAGACACTCATCCTTATGTTAGAATATTATCAAACTATTCTTGAGATTGTTTTTATATAATCACAATAGGTTGCATGAAATATGCTAGACTAGAAGCAATAATTATATGCAATAATGTCTCATTCAAGATCATATTTTTCTAAGGTCACTACTACTAAGGCCACAATGTTGAGCCATGTAACAAAAATAGAGGATATGGACATTGTGTTTTAATAATCTTCAAATACTATAGACAATGTGAGGGATAATATTTTGGATCAACAAAGCTAGATTATGCATAATTATTTTTTGATATGTTGGGTGTAGAGGCATGTAGACAAAATATAATAGCTTTAATGTGAGATTCAAATATAGATCACAAATACTAAGACAACCATTAACATCACTGACAATGTTGATATCACATAAATCATAGGCTAACAAGACTTTTTAAACACATTACTGAGGCTTATCTAGGAAGCCATATTAGATTATAAAGACTACAATAAAGATTTTTTACCATTCACCAACTCTATTACACTGATCATGAAGAATATTACCTAAATACCATCATCACAACATCGGTATATCATTTCCCAATTCAAAGAAGCTCAGCTATAACTAAAGGATACTTTCAAAATGGTTCCATTTTCATCAATGCCACTTCCATATAGTTAAGTATTATATA
The DNA here is from genome assembly GCA_037957365.1 of Torreya grandis. Classification (NCBI taxonomy): domain Eukaryota; kingdom Viridiplantae; phylum Streptophyta; class Pinopsida; order Cupressales; family Taxaceae; genus Torreya; species Torreya grandis. Next base: position 545,684 of record JARHVA010007521.1, read on the forward strand.
GGTATGAATTTTGAAATTTGGGGATGCATTTTATCTTCATAGGGTAGGTTATCTACACTAAAATTGAAGCCATATATGAAGTACTAAAGGAATATGTATAGGTTCTAGATTATTCTACACATCAGGATAAGTAGACATTCAAAAGAATTTTTTATTTGAGAAAACACCTTGAAAAATCCTTGGCTAATGAAAAATGAGATTTCACAATGGTAAATAAACTTAAAAATGGAATGAGTGATTAAATAGCTACTCGAAAATCAATGACCTATGCACTTTAATAGTTATTAGACTTCTAGGATACTACAATGTAGAATATCTTGAAGTGGTAGAATAAGACATTATGTGACACATTTACAACTATTCAAGTCCAAAGCATGGAAAACAAGTTGGATGCCATTGTGTCATATATCCATCTTATGTTTTCAAGTGCAATATATTTACTTACCATCATAGAAGAAGAATATGTGCAAAATATGATGGCCATTCATATTCCACCATGAATTTTGATTACCATGGTGGAGAAAGTAGCTGATAACTGGAAATTGCTCAAGAAATTATATAAATAATTGAAGAACCAAAGTTTATTCCATCTTATGTGCTCTGATCAATTTTATAGAAGAAAATGTTAGATACAAAGGCACAATCTAAGCTGCCACAACCTATGTATCCATCTGTCCAAACTTTGACACCAAATTCATAGTTTATATGATCTTTTAGATGTATTTAGCCTTGTAACCAAAGTGATAGATATAATAATTCTAAGAATATTAAATTTTGTATGACAAAAGTATGGAATACAAATAGATTAAATCATCTAAAAATCTATGTATAGTGCTCTGATGTAATAGAATATGGTTATAATACATGATAGAGATTAATAGCCTATATTTATTATGGTATTCCTAACATTATTCTATTAATTCTTATTGTGACATGCCTTATATATATTTTTAGCCAGTTATATCTTATATTATGTAGTTTTGTTCTAGAATTTTTAATGTAATGTTAGTTTATAAAATAGTTGAACATGCACACTATTAGAATTTTCTTTCAAGGTATCTCTTAGGAAATACTTTGAAGTGTCCTATAATACCTTCAAGGGTACTCATAAGCATTTTTGAGAAGTATATCATAGGATATTCCTTTGGGTACCCATGACTGTACTATAATGTCCTTCATGGTATCTTATAGGAGATACTATTGTTTATTGCCCACCTAGGCTTGCACATTTTTTTTTTCATAAAAACTCAGACTATTAAGATTTTCTAGACTAAACAATACAAACCTTAAAAATTGAATCTATTGAATAAGCTATAGATGTACACAAGTGTTACAAATGCTCTAAAATGATCATGCAAGAGACATAAAACATGGTAGAGTAGAGTATGGGGTTGAAAACATATAAATGCACTTATCATATTGATTCTTAAAATGATTACATCAATTAAATAATCTTAAAGCTACATCTATAAAAAAAATCCTACAAAAATTAGTCTATCCTCTATTCTCTTCTCACAATAAATTACTAGCCCTTTTTTTAGACTATTGTTGCATTTGAATAGGCTAAATAGGCTCTTTTCACTACTGGCTTATCTCTGTCTAGTTACTATTACATTGAAATACCCTTTGACACTTCTATTATGTGTTGACACAAGTGAATATCCTTTGCCAAATTATATTTTAGGAGATGGACACTAAAATGAAAGAATCTTCAAATGATAGAGATAATGTGAAGGGTAATATTTTGGATTGGTAGAGTGAGATGATGCAAAATTGTTTTTTAGGACCTCAGACACATGGATGCATAGATAAAATGGAGAGTCTTAGTAGTGAGACTCAATATAAAATAATAAATACTAAGGCATTCATGATCATCACTTATAATGTTGATGTCACACAACTCATAGGATATCAGTACCCATTATGAATATTTTAAAAACTAATCTAGGAAGTTGTGCTAGATTGGAATGCCTATAAGAAAGATTTTCCATTATTTACTAGTTTTATTTTATAGATCATCGACAATCCTAACTAAATTCCACCATCATAACTTTAGAGGATCATATACCAACACAAGGATGTGCATTTATATCCTAAGGAAACATCTACAAATTCTCCATCTTTGACAATGCCACCTACATCTAGTTAATTACTACATAGTGGAAATTTTATAAAGTTTGAGATGTTTTTTTATCTATGTAGGGTAGTATATCCATGCTGAAATGGAAACCATATACAAAGTACTAGAGGAATATTTATAGGTCCTAGATACTACTATATATCAAGATAAGAAAATAGCCCAAATAATTCTTTATTGGAGGTAACACCTTCACAAATTCTTGTATACTATGAAACCATAATTCACAACAATGGATAAAGATAAAGATATAGTGATTGATCAAATGAATACTATATAATCTATGACATATGAACTTAAAATGTTATTAGGCTCCATGGATAATACATTTATGAATATCTAGGCATGGTAAAATGAGATAATGTACAACTTATTAGGGGTTATTTTAACCCAAATGAATGCAAATAGGTTAGATGGTATTATGTTAGATATCCATCTTAAGTTGTTAAATATGAGAGACTTCCTTACCATCATAGAAAGATAAGATGTGAAAAGTATGTTGGCCATTCATATTCCACTAAGAATTTTGCTTACCATGGTGTGGAAAGTACATGATAATTATAAAATTCTCAAGAAGGATCTCTCATGGGTTTGAACAAGTTATTGCACAAATCATAGAATAACCTATGCTCATTCCATCACATGAGCTTCAAGAAAATTTGTAGAAGATAAATTTGGATACAGAGGCATACTCTAAGCATCCATAACCTACACATCTAGCTTGCCAAAATTTGACACGACCTCTATAGTCTCTATGATCTTTTAGATGTATTTGTCATTGTAAGTCATGTGATAGATATAAGAATGCCAAGATTCTTTCCTTTTCTATGCCAAAAAGATATAATGTGAAGAGATAAAGTTGTGTAAAATACACACACACACACACACACACACACACACACACACAAAGAGAGAGAGTGAGAGAGAGAGAGAGAGAGAGAGAGAGAGAGAGAGAGAGAGAGAGAGAGAGAGAGAGAGAGAGAGAGAGAGAGAGAGAGAGAGAGAGAGAGAGAGAGAGAGAGAGAGAGAGAGAGAGAGAGAGTTATTATGTAATGGAATATGATTCTAATGTTTGATATATATTAATAGGCTAGTTTTTTGTGTTTTTCCTAAGATTCTTTTACACTTACCTAGTGTGTAGTGTTGAATCTATTTTTTTAGTGTATTGTATCTTATATTATGTTATGGATGTTCCAAACATGTTAATTCCATGTTATTTTTTATAATCCTAGAACATGCACATGATTGGAATTTTCATTCAATTTATCTCCTAGGAGATCCCTTGAAGTTCCTTATATTACATTCAAGGTTACCCTTATGCATGTTTGAAATGTATCTCCTAGGATATACCTTCAAGGTACCCTTTATTTCAATTCAGTGTACTTAAAGGTATATTTTAGGATATGTTTATGGTTGCTACCCACCTAGGCCTACCCATTTTATTTTTATAAAAAAAATGTGACTTTTGACCTAGTCCAAACCAAACATCATAGGCCCTAAAATATGTATCTATTGACATCAAATGATTACATAGAATTTAATTTATCATATTGATTCTTAAAATTATTACATCAACTAAATAGACTTACAAGTAAAACTATAAAAAATTTCTTACAGAAAATAGTTTGTCATCTTCTACTCTCTACTGTCAACAAACTTCTTGTCTTATTTTCTATAGACTATTGTTGTGTTGGAAGAAGCTCTCTAGGATATATTCAATCCTAAATTCTCTCTATGACTAATGATGTGTTTAAATACAATATGCCACTTCTCTTATTTGTTTTTGTCCATGAATACCCTCTATCAAGTTTTCTTTTAACTACTACTACATTAACTTTTATTCTAAACTTACCACATTCTATTTTCTTATCTTATCTCTTTTTGTATTTACTAGATTTTGATTTTTACACTGAATTCATTCTTTCCCCCAAAAACCAAATGCATCCCAAAAATTCAAATTTAAATTATTTTGCATTTAATTTTTTTGGTGGCTTAAACTCCCCTATTGTAGAAGTTTGGCATTGGTTGGGTAGGTGAGGAGGATAGGGAAAGAAGAAAATTTTAACACTCCTTATTCATGAAATTCCTACCATTATCTAAATGATTTCTCTCAACCTTAAAAATATATGTATAACTTTTATTAACTTGTGTATATCCATTTGAAATCATTATCTACATGT
>JARHVA010007521.1:555000-620000 GCA_037957365.1 Torreya grandis
TCCTTGATGTCTTGCACTATCTCATTCATCCTATAATAAATAAATACACCACTCCCATATATAGAAAAAAATCATGACAACAACACAACTAGAATTTTTTGTAATAATGGAACATCAACCATCATAATCATGGTAAAAAACATATCAATATGACTCTGATAATTCCCCACTAACATGGTAGAGAAGTACCTAGATGCCTATTATATATCTCAAGGACCAATGACCTCCTATAATATATCTATTTGAATAAATATCGACAACCATAAAATATAATATACATCATCTAATGACATAGTCATCTCACCCATAGGTAGCCAGATCATGCATTTGTCTCCATCCCAACTCTCACATAATGCAACAATCATATTTTTATCCTAGGGAATAGGATCCAAGAAAGAAACATATATCAGGCCTTTTCTCACAAGCACCTCCATCTTTGTATCAACTAAGGTGAAACCCCATAAAGTCTCCATCATATTCCCCATGTGAAACTCAATCATATGGCCATCAACATATATAATTATAGATAAAGTAGGCATCAAAAAAACAAAACCTTAAAAATAATAACACATATCAATAACATCACATCTTTGGACTAATGGACACTAGCACTACCAAGAGGATAATAACACTAGATAATAACACCACACCCTAGACACTGTTGCCATGACCTAGACAATAGTGCCCAAAATGGGACACTAGTGCCAGTATTTGAAAAATATTCATTTTCTATAAAAAAATAGTAAACAAGACAACAAGATGATAAAAACAAGAAAAAATCTAAATCCCTTACTAGGTGAACCTCCTACCCTACCTAAATTTGTTCCTCGACCTCTTCATACCATGACAAACTAGATCCTTATCTCCTCAACATGTTTCTCTCACTCATACACAAAATGATTTCAACTCAAATGATCCAAATGAATTACAAAATGAATCAAAATTACAGTTAAGTCATAACTTACACAATGCCATCTTATTAAGGTTACCCTTGCATGCTAATTTTTCTAACTAATACAACTCTCTTGTTAATGTCATATCTCAAGAACCTTAACTATAAATCACAAATTTTTCTTGAAAATAGGACATGACGATGATATGTTATGTCCCATATTGGTTAATCCAATCCACTCATCCTTATGAAATCAAAAAATGGTGAAAAAATCATATTATATTTAACAATATAATAGACCAAGAATATATCCAATTATAAACTAAATATCAAGTCTGACATAATAAATACATTATTCAAACATAATGTAACATTAATACTATTAATTAACACCAAAAAATAAATCCTTACCATTTTTTAAACATATATTCATGAAATTCTTGACTCTCTCACCCAAAGTGGGGAAATATGCATAGATTGATTTAGACATATAGAGTTACATTCATATTTATAGACACATGGGTCTACCCAAGTTTAAACAAATATATAATTTCATATATTTTTTGATATATAGACACATGGGTCTACACAAGTTTATGCAGGCATTCAGATTCATATATTTTTAGATATATAGACACACGGTCTACACAGGCATTTAAATTAATAAATTTTTAGATATACAAACACATGGGTCTAAATAGGTTTACATAGGAATTTAAATTCACACATTTTTAGATATATAGACATATGAGTCTACATAGGTTTACACTAGCACTTAGATTAACATATTTTTAGATATACAAAGCATAGGTCTATATAGGTTTATGCATATTTTCATAGGTTTTTAGATATACAGGTACATAGGTCTACACAATTTTATATAATTTTACACATGTATTCAAATGTATACAATCTACATAGATATACATATTTGACATAGGTATACTAGTTCATTTAGATATTTGGATACATAATTAAATCACTAAGATATCAAGATTTGGGGCATGATACAAAGAAGACATTTTTGGTCCCCATTTTAAAATTTATCATGTTAAATTCAATATCATCAGTAGTATCATCACTAGGTCCTCACTAGTTTGGGTCACATTACTATTTCTAGTAGTTGATCCATAACATTACACCATATCTAGTTCACATACTCAGATTTAGATTGGGGGAAAATGATCCTTTTTTTCCACATTTAGTCACATACTCAAATTTAGAGTGGGGGAAAGTGATCCTTATTTGTACACACACCTAGTTTACATACTCAGATTTAGAGTGGGGGAAATCTAGCCTTATTTCTCCACACATTTAACTTACATACTTAGATTCATAGTGGGGCTAAGTGATCCTTGTTTCTCCATGCATTCAATTTGCATCCTAAGATTTAGTATAGTGGGCATTCACATCATATGTCTCCCCTTCACATGTTACACTCCACTTATTATCCACTTCCATAGATAAGAAGTGGGCCAAATATAAACTACAATTGCACAAGTAATCACAAGTATGTTTTCCTATTTTATTTTACTCTAGTACCCTTCTTTCATTGCATTACTAGAATAAAAGGGGCAAAATGTAAACACCCTAATCTGGTAAAAAAACCACAATTATTATTTCTTTTGTTGATCTTTCACAACAGGGTCTTAGTGATGGTTATATTCCTTATTCAAATGGTAATTTTGAGTCTTTCAATATTTCTTATGTATTATTTTCCCTTTTTACGATACTCCTAATAGTCACAAGTCACATTTTTCAAATCTTAGGGGACCCTAACCTATCCTCCCTAGTTTTTTCTATATTTTGAGCCTTAAGACATAATCTCCACTTTTAGGACAATAACACCACATAGAAATAGTGTCTACTTGTGGATTTAGTGTCTGATGGGCCCTTTCACCTATGTTTGAGTCTTAAATCCTTTATGAGCCTTCTATTATGTTTTTTATATATTTTTCATGACTTGTCAACCATCAAACAAGGTATTATATTCAAAACAAATATCCTCCTCTATAGATATCCTCATAAGGCATTTTACATCAATTACTTACCATTTTAGAAATTATTTACATAAAATCAACCAATAATAAGCTAAATAATTTGCATACTAAGTTTTCACACCTAGACATTTGCTTGATTAGATAACGGCCTATGTGAAATTCATTCTAGCATACCATGAAAGTTGATGATGCACATTCGCTAAGGGATAACTATATGTGATCTAGGACCCTTATCATTAGTGTTAATTTAGGTAGCATCTATTATAATAGTTCATCTACTATGCATGATGTTAACATCCCACAACCTAGTTTTTCCTTTCCTTTTTATATTTGATTCATTCATTATTTCATGTATGCAGGTATTCATTAGAGTTTTGGAAAAAAATTGGCCAAAATAGTGACACAAAATCACCCACAAGACCCCTATAAGCCCCTCAAACATATTTTAAATTTAAATATAGTCACTATATAATGAACATTATCACCATAAATAGACACTAGTACCACATGGTACTATATTCCTAAGAGGGGTGCTACTGTCCAGAGCTAGATCTCAACAAACAATTAGAAGATGAAAGATTCCTCTATGTCTGCTCAATCATTTCTAGTACCTTGATCCATATAATTTTTTTTTTTATCTAGATAAGTTCTTCTCTTTCCACTTTCTAGCTTAGGAAAGTTACATTAAATCAATAATTTCTAATTATGTTCTATATTAGTAACAAACCCAACCCTTTAATCTAGTTTAAAATTTACCTAGTAAAACCTTAAAAGGTTAAAACATAAGTTAAACATTGACTTGGTGAAGTGATTAAAATTAAAATTATATTTTTATCTATATCTAGTTAATCATAGGATTGGTGACACTCTCTAATCATGGCTTCATGATAAAATTTTGGACTAAACAATAACTAGAAAGCTACGTGTATTAGTTGTCTACACTTTTCATGAGACTAACCCAAGTTTGCATGAAATCAATTTCTTTAAGGATCATAAAAATGAGAAATAGGATGGTAAGGTTAAATATATATAAGTGATGTTATATAAAAGAGTCTCCTTAATATCAACTATGCAAAAATAATGATGGATTTTACAATTATTCACTTGTGAGGGAGGTATATGATGTTGGAAGGGACTTGTTGATAGGTTGTGAGAGAGTCACTTTAATGTAAAATAATTGAATAATTATATGGATGGTTATCTTATAATACTAATTATTAGAGATGACATCATTATTAAAGTTCTTATTTTACATTCAAGTATGAATCTTAGGTTGGGAATGCTTGAACTGACTTATTAGGTAATATTGTCATTTGGATTGGTTTAAGGCTCCCTCCAATGATTTTAGAAAATTGTTATAAAAAATATATTGTAATTTAGAGTTTAATTCATTAATAAATAGGTATAATTGTTTTTATTCCATAATATTTTGTTGAACTTTGTAAGCGAAAGATTTCCAACATTTTATAAATGTTAGGGCAGTTTCATTTGCTGCTTGTTTACAATTGATTAAGTGAGATTAAAAATGGGGAAAATATTTTTATGTAAAATATATGCATTAATTAAGTGTTACAATCTATAAATATAGTTACACTAGTTGATTATACCATTATAAAATATCACCAGAAAATGATTTGATAAGTAGTTTGGTAGCTGCAAAGGTGTTAAGTTAATTAAGTATTTAAAAATATTACTAAACACCTTAAAATGAAAAGCAATATTAGTGGATATTATATAGGACATCATAGGATTTATATCATAAATGTCAATATATACAATGTTATAGAGTAAAAGTTCATTTTGAATGTATTTGATAGCTTTGTTATGAATGGAGTATTACAAAATGAACTTTCTAAGAATATCTCTAATGTGGTAAGGAGATTTTAATTTGTAACTCCCTATTAAACCTATTTATATCTCACCTAAATTTTCATAAATTAGTTTTGCATTTTCATCATTTGATCACTATTGGTATATTGAATTTTATCCATTTAACACATTGCTTGTAATATTACTTGGTTAAGATCATGAGTGTTGTATAAAAGTCTTTGTCAAGGGGAACAAGTTTGCCTTAGTCAGTTCTAGACTCCTTATAACTATGTAAAAACATGGGATACTCTTGTAGCACTCAAAATTTAACACTCATCTTCATTGGCATCAATTTACATAAGGCACAAACCTTATACACTCACCTGAAACACATCACAAAAAGAACTGGGGCCCATGTTAGGATAGTTGTGTCATGATGTGAGATATAAATTATGGGACTTGGTAATTTAAGAGAAGTATTTTGGTGGATTAATTGGTACAAGAAGTTTTTGGGATAAACCTAATTTTCTATAGGTGAAATCCCATTTTGAGAACTAATTATGGTCATAAGCCATTATTAAACTAAGTCTAGAATCATATAGGCACTAGATAGGTCAAGGGGATACTTTTGGGTTAATTACTCATACTAGGACCACACCTCTTAGAAAAGGTAGGAACATGTGGTCCATGCCTTCTCTATAATAAGGCTATTCCTACAAGATATGTTGTCATTATTAATTAACATAGGGATACCATTAACAACCTAGACTAAAAGCTTGCAAATGGAATTCTTAACATGTATGAATTGGAATTACAACATTATAACTATTACATCCATTGTGAATTTAAATGAAATTACCAAGACACATAAACCACATCAATATCAATAAGATGCAACATCCATCATCATTAATCAAATTCCAAATAAAATAGAGTACATTATATTTGAAATCGAGTAAATACTTTGCTTGAGATATTTAACTACCCATAGGCTCACAGGTGAGATAGGGAGTATATAAATGAATCCATAATAGAATCCATGCTATTACTAATAATAATGGTGTATAAATGCATGTAAAACCATTTCTCCAGAGCTTCACAACATCAATTCATTTCGCTTTTGCTCACTAGTTTTAGCTCTTTATATAGCCTATAGGAACATCTCTTTCTAGGTTAGAATATGCACATTGGGTGCCAAGTTGGAGCCTTTGTTGATCATTCCAGTGGCTCCATCACCTTGTGACCTTTCTTTTATGGTCATAATTTCATGTCCAACCTAGAATATTCCCCATGAATCCTATAAATCATTAGCCACCCACTAGTTGATCACAAAGTGTGTGTTGAATCCTCCAGTTGGTGCCAAGATTCTGAAATAGAAATAATTAAAAACGATTATCTCATGCCAATGTGTTTTTTCATGCTAGAATGGATCCATAATTAATGAAATAGGGTACCAACATTACCCCATATAAAATTATTATTCTAGCCTCAAACTAGGCTATTAAATCCTTTAGTGCACAGAACTCACACGTGCTCTCCTTAACCTTGGTGATGAAATCATTAAATCCCTTGATATAAAAATTTATTTATTCCATGGTGCTATCTATTTTAGTGGAAGTGATGCTAAGCATGAGGACATCATTCTTTTCTAGTTCCTTACAAAATGCCTCTTGGCTTGCCTTATATTTTATCACTCCCCCATCTAGGATTGTTCCTTAATCATAAGGCTTAGTAAACAAGACATAGAAGAGTGATTAGAGGTTTCGTTCTTGGTTCTTTATATAGGTGCTCAATGTATTGAACTTCCCCATTATCTATGCATGCTCTGATCTACTCATAGAGTATATCTATTTCACCATCTTCTCTTTTTCTTCCTTTGTCTACTTGAGGCATACATATATGACTAAAACTTAGAAAATCTCAAGAAGATGGAATCAGATTCATTTTTACCCTCTTGAATTTTCATGAAGAGGACCTTAACCTCTTTGATCTTAGTAGCTAGCTCATTTTATAGCATGGTATATGGATCTTCTTCTTGTGTTGGCTTTGATTTCATTTTTGGGAGCATCTACTCCACTAGCACATATATATTATCAATCTTGGAGAGGTTAGATGTATCAATGCTAACCAAGAGGCAAGGTTCAACCATCTCTATGCACTCACATAGATGGTGTAGCTTGAATTTCATGGCCTATGCTTCATCTTCAATATCCTTATAGAATTTATTCCATTTCATTTCCCTACCATCATTGATGATATTTTTATGTATGATGTCTATGGCCTTCTAGATAAGTACATTGCTAGACTAGATTGGGTTCATGCAATGAGAGTTGATGATGAGGTGATCATTCCTTTCTTTACATTCTTCTATGCCCAATATGTCTTTTGAAGGCACCTCAAAGTGAGGCTCATCCATGTAACTATCAAACACAAACGTAATTTGTTTTCACATCATAGCTATGGGATATTTAGGGGGTATGAAGTCAAGCATATATAAGTCTTCATCCATCCACCCATTTTGTACCTTCTCTCAATTTCTCAACTCTATGACTTTTTCCTTGAGGATGGGCAGCTTCATTTGCTCTTCCTCTTCCTCACTGGTGCCACCACTTTATTTGGTGATTTTTTCCAAGAACTCATCTTCTTGTTATATAAGTGGTTATTCCTTAGAATTTTCCCCTTTGTTAGCTTCTTCTTCTTAGGGTTTATCAATGCTTATCTCCAGGTGTATTCCCTCAACACTAGCATCTCCTTATTTTTGCTAGGGTTCTTCTTCAGTCTCTTTTTATTTTTCTAAGGCACTAGTATCACCTTATTTTACATCAGGCACCCGTTCACTACTTGGGTGCACCTTTTATGTAACTTCATTTGCATTCTTGGTGGGGGTACTAGGTGCCTTCTTATCTTTCTCAATGTTTGGTCTTGTACTTTATGAAACCTTCTTCATCTTCCTCTCTCTCTTGGCCCTCTCTTTCTTAGTTTTATCTTCCTCATCCTAAAAATTATCAATATCTTGTTGAATTAGGCCCATTTTATTTCAAGCCTTCTTCTTCTTCTTCTTCTATAGTGCTAGTGCCATATCAATTTCTTCCTTGTTGTGGCCCATTTTCTTCCATAACCTTATCTTTTCATCTTATCTTTATGGAGGTTGTGTGGAGGGTTTTTTGAATGAGGTGATGACTAAATTATTTGTTTATCTAAGCATAGTTTATATGCCACCCTTGAGGGTCTTCTAAACATCCTCAACACTTATGTCCTCTCCCACTTCTTCTTGAAAAATGTAGGTTTGTGTTCCTTCTTCCTTTGTCTCTTCCTCCCTTTTACATGTATAGGCCTCTTCTTCCTCCATTTATACCATAATTATTATAGGGAGCACAATAGGTCACTTAGACATTTTCTTTTTCTACTTATTTTTGGAGGAAGTAGTCTTTGGTGCAAAGGTTATGCACTTCTTTGGAGCTAGAGGTGTTACTTATATGCCAAAGGTGACCCTCATTCTAATGCACTCCTAATTTTTTTCAAGTGTCTCTCCCCACTTCTTCTAAGGATATTTTTGCTATGTTATTTTCACTATCTTCCCTTTTTAATTGATAAAGAGAGAGTGATCATCCTATTTTCCAAGGTTAGTGACCATCTTCCATAACTTCATCTCATAGAAGAGATTGAAGATGAACCTTGTTATAATTACCCTCTAAAGGGGATGGAGGTATATTCAATTAGAGTCATCTCCTCATATTTTGTGGGTTTTTCTCTTAGGTGCATATACTAAAACCTCAACCTACTCATTTTTTGGTCCACAACCTTCACTGATATCTCTAAGTACTATGCATTGGTAATTTTACTTATTGTCACTACAAAATATTTAGCAAAAAATGCATAAGGCAGCTTTATCCAACCAAAGAAGTTTCCATCTGTGAGCAGCAAGAACATTACATAGAAATGTTGAATGATACTGAAGGTCACCATGCCTAACATGTTTTGGGGGAGAAATTTTAGGATATACCATTCAATCCTGAATGCCTCGATGTATCAATAGCACCACCCCAATACTCTTGTCTTGTAGTTTTGGGAGAAGTTGGGTGGGCATGTGAAATATTGGTATTTTAGTTTTAAGGAGTCCTTATGTGCTAAGAATACCCAAAAATTATCCTCATCTCCATTAGGCATACCGATCTCCTCCATCACTATCTACATAAACATGGACCCCCACCAAAAGGTCTCAAGTGATGTGTGGCATTCCAACACATTCTTCACCATCTCCACAATAATAAAATTTGCAATATTGAATTGATCCCTTGTGTCATGTGATGGGTAATGAAAAATTTGTTATTTTTGTTGTCTATTCACCATCCACCAGGGTAAATATTGGAACTCATGAAGTATAAAACTATCCTTGTACCATGGTCTTATATGTATTTGATTAGGAATGTGAACCCTAACTTGTAATAACCTAGGAGTTTCTCAACTCTCTTTACCTTTGCATCATCTTCCATCATCTAGAAAATATTTGTCCCTATGCTTAGGAGTCATATGATCTTGATGATGAGACATGTCAAGATTTGTATGCACCATCCTATGAAATAAAATAGATCACCATAGACACATGAAAGGAGGAATTTTACCAATTCCTCTAGCTTACCAAAACTTGGTAGCTCATATAACTAGGTCATGTTAGTGGTCTATATCCTATCTCAAATAGAGACATAAAATAACATCATGCCTACCTTTTTCTTCTCTCTTGTGTCAACCATTTAGTCTTAGTTGATCTCTTGTACATGAATCATTATGCACTTATTGTATTCCTTCAATATCCATGTATGTGTGAATGATACCCAAGTCTCCCCCATTATGAACTCAAGGGAAAAATGAATTTTTCTATATGAAAGCTTTGAGATTACTTTTGGGTTAACCACTATGATTCTAACTCCTTCTACTGACTTCACCTTTTTTATTCATATTGGTTGTTTATTCTACCATCCACACCTTCTTCGCATTCTTTTATACCTGTAGCAGACTATAACTTAGATGTTTCTTCCCCATTCTTAATTGACTACTATTGAAGTGCTATATTTTTTTCTTCTTGAGGTTCTTAATATTTATTTGTGCTTCCTCACAGTCATAGGGTCTGTGACTATGACTTTGGCTCTTGAGTTTCATTCACCATTAATAGCATCCTTGATGTCACTCAAAATATATACTACCTGGTTCTCTTACAATCCTCTCTCCACATGCCTCCTTTACAATATTAATTAGAACACAATCTATTTCTCTTTTTGGCCACTATCATTTGGTGGTTTTGGGTGCTATTCAATTTCACTTTGGTAGCATTTTCTAGCTTTGGCTTTGGTTCAGCTCTGGTTTTGTGTTTAAATTCACATAAGGCTTGTAACCTACTATAGTTGACCATTTTCTCTATTATACCCTCCATCTTAGCGACCTTATTAATTTTAGGTGATTAATGGTGTGGCATTATATAAATTTCTTGAAATATTATAAACCCATGAAATCTATAAAAATACATCAACACATTCACATTTATTATAGATATTTATCCCTCCACCATCATCACATTAAATTCTCTTAATGGAATATTTAGTGAAGTGATTGGTGATTAAAATGGTCACTTCCCACATACTATTGGGTTGACGCCAACTTATCTTGATGATCTTCCTCCTATGATTCATTCACGTTGGCATGAACTTCACCCTTTTTTGGGAAACCAAGGCATAATTCTAGATATGGGCATGATTTACCCTCCTTAGTTCCATATCTTCTTTCTATTATGTTTCCTTTCAAGTGTGATTCCACTCCTTGGTCAATTTATCTACACTTTTCTCTATTGCCTTGGCCTAGCCTACCCCATAAAAATTCCTACACTAGTCCTCTAGTGCTTCATTCTTAAGGTTTATCATGATTTATTACACATGAGTATCTTGTACACCTACTTTTTATCTTTTGCACACTATAATCCTATGTGCCTCCCCTTGTCACTTGGTTTTCCCAATTTTATGAATTTAATAACTTCATGGACCCAAAAACTTAGGTGTCTTGACTTAGTTACATAGAAATCAATTGTGCTCAACTCACCCAACTGGAGTTATGCATGGAAGTGCTAGAAGAATTCCCTTATAGGCTTTAAAATGCCTTGTTTATCCACTTAACGTAAAAAAAAACACAAAACATAAGGTTATTTTTGGCTTACACCAAACTTTATTCTAGTCATCAAAACACAACTGACTTATGACTAGGAAGTTAGTGTCTGATGGCACAAGCACAATTCTATTGTGTATAAGGCTTTAGTTGGTTATCATTAAATTTCCCATAGAGCATTTCAATAATCAACATGCACAACTTTTGGGTGCCAATCTCCAATATGATGTGGATGACATGAGGGCCCATCAACCTAATTTATAGATATCATAAGTGCTTGAAGTACTTAGAGTTATATAAAAAGACTAATGTTCCTCTAGTTAGTACCTTTTACTTGATATGATTGTCATGTCAAATCTTCTAATGTGCCTTTTCTACTTGCTAGCTCCATATTTATTTGGAATGTGTCTCATCCAAGTGACCCAATTCTTCTAGTTGTGTGCTTAATGACTCATGGTCATCCAACTGACCAATATTTGAAATACATAATGATGGCACTAGAAACTCCATTAGTATAATGGCCTCTATGTTAAACACTAGTTACAAGGGTGTAGCCTTGTTTGAGTACTTATACATGGTGTGATAGGCCCATAACATTGATAACACATAATCATCCAAATCCTTGAAACCCATATTACATATCTTTATGAGGCATGTTCCCAATATCTTATTGAACTCCTCAACTATGCCATTTGTTTGGGGATGATAAGGTGTTGTCGTATGGTGTACCAACATGTATTTAATTAGTAGAATGTATAATATTTCATTAATGAATCACATGACTCTATCACTAGTTAGGCTAAGAGTTCACCCATAGTGACTAATAATGTTCTCCCGGATAAACCATGCTATGGTGGTGGTTATGCAATCTTTAGTTAACACCACCTCAACTTAGTTGGTGAAGTAGTATGTGACTACCAAAATATATCATGTGCTTGTATGCTTTGTAATAGGAATGATCATCTGAACAAAGTTAATGGCCCATTTTTCAAATGGAACCTAGGTAAAAATGGTAATGAGAGGCATTTAATCATAGTGGTTGGGTTTCCCAATGTGTTGGCAAATGTCACATACCTTGGCACAATATTTTGTATCTTAGAATAGACTTGCCCACCACAATCCTACAATCTTTTGTATCTAGTATAATGATCTCCTAAAATCCACTCATGTGACTCTTATAAGTTAGAGTCCCTTTTGTGTTTTAAGACACATCAGTGAAAGATTTCATTGTAGCTTAATTTGTACAATTCCCCACTAATGAGCTCAAAGGGGGTGACATGGTCCATGAGCTAATTCTTATCCTCGATTATCATAGTCTAGTTTATAGATATAGATGTTAGAAACATGGTGATATCCCAAAAGTCTTTAGCGATGTTTTGAGTCTATAGATTTTTGCATCTAGCATATTATCCTCAATAGGCACTAACACATTATTGGAGTTGATGAAAGACAAATGGTCTAAGCTCAAGTTCTATTGTCTAAGATTCACTATAATAGAGAACTATAATTCTTGAAATAGAACTATCCATCTATAAATGCATCTATGTAAAATGAGCTTGTTCAGTACGTACTTAAGTTCCTCATGACTAGTAAATAAGATGAATGGGGTCACCAATAAGTATTTCCTAAACTTCTATAATGCATAGACCATAGAAAGTGCCTCATGCTTAGTTATTGTATAGTTCCATTCTACCTAGGTTAGTATTTGACTTGTAAAAGAAATGGGATGGTCCATTTTACCTTTACTTGCTTGTTCTATAATACCACAAATAAAATATCTAGAGGCATCAACATGGAGTTGGAATGGATTTGTCCAATAAAAAAATTATAGTATTGACACATTAGCTAATTTTGGCTTTAGAGTTTCAAAGGCATCTTCTTGCATTGTATCCTAATAAAATAGGCCATCTTTGTGAAAAATATATTTTAGTGGTGCCAAAATATTTCCCAAGTTCCTTATTAAGTTTCAATTATATCCATAATGGCCAAGAAAGGCATAAATGCCTTTCTATGTCGATGCAATCAGTAGTTGAAGGATAATTACAATCTTTATGGGATCAATGAGAAGACCATATTTATAGAAATGTGTTCGAGAGAGGTTCCAAATTATGTTACAAAGATGAAATTATTAATGTTCAAGGATATATACAACTATAAACACCTCCCAAACATGAGGCACAAGTTGTCATAATGGTCATTCACCAGCCCAAGATAGTCCAATCATCTAAATACACTTGGAGGAATTATGAATGAAGTCTTTAAAAGTGGTGATTACCAGTCAAGAGAATATGGATGGCACATTATGATGTCCAAAAAGAATCATGTTGTATGTAAAACAACCCCATTCTAGTATAAAGATAATTATAGGTTTATCTTGAGAACCCATCATTTAAATTGTATATCTTACAATAAACATACGATGCCATCTAAGACTTCATCTATGAATGGAGTTGGAAATGGGTTGGTGATACAAGTGGAATTCAATAATATATAATCAATGTAAATATATATGTTCCCATATTTATTGATACTAATAACCATTGGGATTACCCATTCAAATTCTTACATAAGGTAGATGAGACCTACATCTAGCATACCATCAATCTCTATTCTCACCTTGGCATGAAGATTGTGATTCATCATGTAAGGTTTCCTCTTAATAGGTCTTGGACCATTAATTAGATTTATTCTCATCTTTCTAAGGGATGGGTGGGTTCCCTTCATATCATGGTAATTATGAGGTAATAAGTCTTGGAACTCCTTCAAGATATCCAAAATATGCATCAGCTTTGTAATGAACCAATAGGCACCCATAGTAGTAATCTTTGGTTTCCATTATAAGCTAATATATACCTTTGTCATTTTGAGTGGCCCATGATAGGTATAATTATTCTCCTAATATGAATCCTAAACCTTCATACTTATCTTAATGGTTTATATGTGAAGGTGGTTAGGGTATTCATCCTCTGGAGTGTTATCCTCAACTTGTCACACATGCTTCACTTTTCCCATTAGGTTTATCCATTTGCACACCTTCCATGTTTCATCATCCTTATCACTAGAGTAATTATTGAGGATTTTATCTTCAAATAATGTTATGAGTACTAACCCCTTTTCACTCAACATGTTTTTTAGGAACTCCTCTAAGATTGTAGCATCTTCAAAAACTAACCTTCAAATTACTTAAAGTGGCTCAATCAATTATAGGTTTTGTGAAGAGAAGGAGAAGGTATGTATGGAAGATCCTTAACTAAATCTTAGTTGGTTGTCTCATAGTGTATTTAATTAAAAAAATACCATTTTCATGCCCACATTTTCAAGGTTGTATATAGGGTATATACCCATAGGTTCCTTGGGGCATTGTCATCATAGATAGTCCATGTTTATCTGCACAATTTGACATGCACTATAGGATAAGATTTTTTAGAGCATATTGATATGTCTAGGTCCTCATGACTCTTCCAAAATCTAGTACGGATGGTTTATTTCACATCTTTACAAGTTGGCAAGATAGGTATTTATACTACCCACCAATTAGTGGTTGTGTTCCATAATGTATACACTAGTGTGCCCATTCTATCTACTTATTTAGGGATGCATTACTCAAGGTTGTAGACATATTATTCCAATATATTTCTCCCCTCATATCTTAGGAGCATCACAAATTTAACTTTAATTAGGATAAATACTCTTTTTCCCTTCTTCCTAGTATAAGGGACCCATATTTTTGATCTGTAAACAATTTAGACCCAGCCTATATTTACTATTTTTGGTACCTTTTCTCATAATAAGTCACACCTTTGACTAGTGTTATTATAAGCTTCCTCGACCAATCAATCATAGGAAAAATTGATGATGTTTGAGGCTAATTGTCCATCTTCCTAATAAAGCACTCTTTGATCATTAGGGTTGAGAGTCTCAATTCCTTACACTATGATGTTTTATATGTGGTTGATTTCATGCTCAAGATCCACACTTTATACTAGTGGCATTTGGTCACTTGAGAGGGGGATAAATACCCTCTCATTGACATTTTAAAATGTCATGTAGTGCCTCTTGAAGTACATGTATACATTATTTTCATAACACCATGGACTTCACAGAAGTGTTGGATAATTATTTTTCTATACTAACTCAATCACCTCGAAGTCAGTAAAGAATTTGGTACACATGATATCCATAATGGCACCCTTCAAAATTCTAATTGGATATGCTTGGGTATTATTAGCCATGAAAAAGACATGGGGGGATGGCCTCAAGGTAGGCCAACCCATATTCTCCCATGTATTCTTGCTCAATATATTGACCTCGATGCCTATGTCCATAAGGACCTCATATATAGACCATCCATCAATGGTGGTATTCACAAGGAGTTCTTGATTATAATCCATGTTATGTGTATGCCTAAATTCTCATTCCCACTCCATGTGTGGCAAAATGATGTCAGCTAGATTTTACTCCACATGATTCAAGATAAAGTTCTTTAATAGGGGTATCATTCCTTCTATCTGTAGGAGGCATAAGATCTTTATCAACTATTATATCTCCACCTCCTATCTATCTTACTTATTTTGGGAGGCAACAACTTGTACTTATAAATATTTTTCCAACTAGAGCTCTCCTTATAATTTTTGAATTACACTCATGGCCTACTATAATAGATATTTATGGTGTGATGGATCTAAGTAGGAAATAGTGTAGGGTTCAAGTCATGTTATGCACTTAATGTAACTTTTTTTCCCATATTCTAAATGCAAATTAAGCATTGGTACAATTGGTGGTTGAGTGGTGAATCCACTATGAGGAGTCACCTATGCATTGACTATCTATATGTGTGTCAGTTATAGATTCAAAGTCCACTTATCCATTTTTGGATTATGCCTGATCATTTTAGTGCCCTTATCTATGATAGGCCTACCTTAGGTTAACTTTTTATACAAGTTAGGGCATTCCTCAACCTTATGATATCATCAACAATACCCACACATTAGATGTGTAGGGTATGCATTCTAATATATCTCTTTTGAGCCACACTTATAACATGAGTGGGGTGGGAAGACTCCACCACCACATCTTCCACCTCACCCTTTGATACCTCATTATATCACAAAGTCTATGTCTTATTTCCCATAACCTTCATTTCCTTGGTTTTCCTTCCCTCTCACTAGTATAGTGGCCTAACTCACACCCCTCTCCATCTTCTCTTGCATCTCATCAATCAAATGATAATCATATATTATATGGGTGTAGGTGTCACACAACAAAAAATAAATGGTTGTTATAACCTAGTTGGCACATTATAATAGTGGATAGTCAAGAACAATATGTGTCTTTCTAAATACTTCATAGCTTATAAGTAATGTGTACATATTCCTTTAAGGTAATTTATTCATTTTATGGCCTTCTACTTCATAGGTGATGCACCATAACCCACTTTGAGTATCTTACACCAAACTAGTTGTAAGATTTTGGAGTTGGTAGGACATGGATGCAATATGCATCTCCATGAATGGGTTGATCCTAGTATTAGTTCTTCTAACTAAATTTGCTTTAATCATGATTTTAAGTAATTTATGAGGGTCTATGAATGTCTCCATGAAAATATCTCTTAAAAATGGTAATAACAACCTTCCAATAGACAATTGCACATGATGTGAGGGGTGAATGTCATCAGGGATCTTGGAAAAGAGAGCTTTTCACCTATCATCATATAGGTGTATATTATTTGAGAGTCTTGGGGTAATATCCTTGAGTGTAGTGATTCTCTCTTATTAAATTTTTTTATGTTGAATTAATTTAGGAATGCCTCCTTCAAGGTATAATAATCAACAATAGCCTAATCAGGGTCAAACTTCTTGTACCGAGTATGGGCACACTTAAGTAGATTTGTCATGAACTAGGTTACCTTGTACTCTGATTGGGTTATGACATGAGTGTTCCATTATAGTTCACACTTTAGCACATGATATATGGCATTCTCCATGCCACAGTACTCTAGAAAGTGCATGTGCATCTCATAATAAATTTATTGTGGGGTGTAGCTAACATTTAAGGTATTTGTCCCCCTAGCATCTTTTTAGGTGGTGGTCTTCCAATACCTCCATCCATTAGGTTAGGAAATGGCCCCATTTTTACTATTTGTGTTGTTAATGTTGATGACATTTTACTACTAATTTATGGCATTAAAACACTTCTTACAATCTATTTCCAAGTTTGTGTAGATAACATTGGTTGAGATGGTATGCTTGATCTCATGTTTTATTGTGGTGAGTTAATACCCAGTGGTCTAAAATTAGTCTCACTCAACTCTTTTTAGGGAATAACTTATTCAATCACAAAATTATATTCCAAGTTAACAAAACATCTAAAGCCTGTGTTAAAAATAGGGCAAAATATCACTATTATTCTTTCTTTAAGTGGGGGATCCAACACATGAGCATATTTTGCATGTTCAAATGGGGTAGGTGAAACAAACATTTCTTCAATCACCAAATCCTATAGGAGCCCAATGAATTATACACCCATCAACTATTGAGCTCAATCCATCACTTCATTATTTCTCTCTTCCTCATGTTGTTATATATTAAGATATCCTTCCCCATGCCCTTCTCACTTGCTATGAGTTCTCTCAGTACTTATAAGTTCCATATCTTACTTCAATCTATTTTTTCTTGTATTATAAGTCTATCTCCTAAGATCTTAGGTATCAATCTTATCATCCCCTCCCATTATACTTCACATACACATCCCCTTTTCCCCATTTGTGTAACTCATATGTGAAAGGAATTTATCCTTCTATTCTAAAATTTTTAAATCCTTAATCCAACATTATCTTATTAAGATATACATTGAACTCTTTCTCAAATGTGCCTCTAGGTTTATGCAAAAACTAATATTTTACTTCTTTAAGGCATAAGTATGTTGAAACTATGAATTCAAGAATGTAACTATTTTGTGTTTCTTGCCACCATTTAACTATTACTCTAGTCAAAGTGGTATTTGAAGTGTCAAAACTCTCTAAGTTCTCCTTTGTTAACTCATAACATTTCCCATATCTTCATCTTTTATGGGCTACATATGTAGTCAACCATAAGTACACATGATCTAGTAGTTCACAGAAGAAGACCTCATATAAAGCATCATATAGGTTGTTTTGAACCCAATTTATTAGTTTTTGACCTTATAGGTTAGATTCTTCAATGTAAATCTATCTTCCACCTATTACAACCTACACTTGATGTCTTCTAAGGAATGTTCGAGCATCATTTTGTTGCACCATTGCAATAATAAAATTCAACATGGGTCCTAGTAATGGAACCAAAATGTTATAGAAAAGTCTTTGTCAAGGGGCACAAGGTTGTCTTATTAGGTTTTGGAATCCTTATAACTAGACAAAAACATGTGATAATCCCATATCACTCAACATTTAACACTTTGTTGTGTTGACATCAATTCATATAAGGAATAGGCTTTAAGCATTCACCTTAAGTGCATCAAAGAAAGAACCAAGGCCCACATTGGGCTACCTATGCCATGGCAAAATATATCAATTATGGGACTTGGTAATTTAAGAGAAGGCTTTAAGTAGATTCATTAGTGTAAGACTTTTTTGATTTATATAGGCACAAGCCTATTTGGGGAACTAGTTCTTGTCATAAGGGTGAAAGCCTTTAGTAAACTAAGTCTAGCATCATATAAGAACTAGATGGGTAAAGGAGCTTCTTTTGGTTGAATTGATTATACTAGGCTCAAAATTATTAGTAAAGGTAGGACTATGTGCTAAATTCTTTCTTTACACTTAGGTCATTCCTACAAGATATGTTGTCATCAACAATTAATATAGGGATGCCATTAATGACCTAGACCAAAAGCTTGCAAATAACATTCTTACATGTGTGAAGTTGAATTAAACATTATAACTATTACATCTATTTTACATTCAAATGACATTATCAAGACACAAACTATATTGATCTCAATTAGATGTAATATTCATATTCATTAATCGAAGTCAAAATAAAATAGAGTACATTATATTGGAAATAGAGTAAATGCTTTTCTTGAGCTATTTAACTACCCAAAGGCTCATAGGTGAGCTTGGACATATATGAATGGATCCTTAATGGTATCCATGCTATTATTAATACTAATGGCATCGAAATTCATGTAAAACCATTTTTCCATACCTTCATTGCATCAATTCACATCTTTTTTGCTTAATTAAATCAAGCTTGCTTTATAGTCTATAGGAGAATCTCTTGCCAGGGTAGAGTGTGCATGTCAGGTGCTAAGCTAGACCATTATTGATCATTATATCATCTCTATAACCTTGTACCCTTTTTGTTGTAGTCACCACATCTCATCCATCTTATAAGATACCATAAGAATCTTGGAAATGGTTATCCACCTATCAGTTGGTCACAAGGTATGTACTAAATCATCTAGCTATGATTTGGATGCCAAAATAAAAATCATTCCAAATGATCAGCTTGTGTTGATGTATTTTATCATGCTAGTGTAGATCCATAATTAATTAAATAGGGGCCCAAAAATGATTGTGATAGTTTTAAATAGAGGATTGAGTGATATATTTGGATAAACTAAATTTGGAATTAACATTGTTACTAATGTGATAACTATAGGTAAGACCCATAAATGAGAGACTTGCCATATTAGTAGTTATACTAAGCAAGGTGGATGAGGAAGCAAACATGGAGGTCATAAATTTATTTAGCCCAAGTCCTCTATAAAAATTATTATTAAGGAAAGTGGGATATTCCCTATGGGTTGCTATCATGATGTGATAGAAAAATTTAAGGTCCTTGACCACATGCTTAGTATTCTATTAGAGAAATATTTCCATCTCATAATATTTAGATCTCATGGAATCCATATTACAATTGTTTATAGTATTATCTTTAGACCTATAAAAATGGTAAGGAATTTATTTTTTATTAAAAATATGTTAAGATTAGTTATTTCCATAAAAATATGATTGTTATAAAATCATTTAAAATATTGGTAGGTTTTATCTTTATATTAGTCGAAGATATGTTTCATTGTGTAATTGAAAGAATCAATTATACCAAGATGGCTGATGTAGTTGATGTAACATGAATTCTAAAAGTAGATTACATAGGTTTGGGTGATATAGTAAGAAATAAAAACATGAAATATAAAGTTTTATCTATTTAGTGGATACACTATGATTTTTTTTTTTAAAATTATCGAGGCCAAAGTATCTATAAGGAATTTAGAATTATATTAGGATAGATGATGTAGTTTTGGAATAACTAAAGTTATATCAGGCTAGCCTATATAGTATGGAAATCAAAAAATATATATTAGTCTAGTTGATACAAATTGATCAAATTTTATAAACTAGCAAAATAAAAACAAATGAATAAAATAATTTTTGATATATGGAAGGTATAACTATGATGGGAATATTTTATTTTTAATCTCTCAAATATAGTGATCACAAACATAAATAGTGAAAAATGCCCAAAGGGGAACTGACTATGGAGGATTCTAACATCTCATAATTTCACTATCCCATATATTGAGGTATCTTTAGAGTAACTTCGTAAGGCTAACCACTTGTGAGTGCACTACACAACCAAATGGATAAAATGCTTCCTACTAATTAAAAATAAGACCCTAAGTGATATTGATATATAATGAGTTACGTGGAAGTTAAATTCCATATATAATGTTGTATAATCAATTGAGTGTTGGGTATTACCCCTCACACCATGGTTTAGGTAAAATTGATGAATTATTTTCCCTAAGTGACAACACCTACGAGTTTTACAATTGTTAGAATATAATTTTACAGTGAAAGACAAGAATATAAATTTAGTGATTTATATTTAATTTGGATAATAGAAACATAAAAGTGTATGAAATAAGGAAATAAAAAATAAAAAAATATTAGGTAAGATGATGTAACCAATGAGAAAAATGGTAAAACTCAGTTGTATTAGGTAGGTTGATGTAGTTGGAAAGAGGCACATAAATATAATATGTTATATAATGCAATATGAATGAGACACATACGTATATCATGTTGGTTGATATAGTCTAAACAAAATTGTAAATTATATTGGGATAGATGGTACAAATATGAAAGAACTATAAATTATATTGGGATGGATGATATGATTTTAGAAAATAAGAAGTCAATATTAGGTAAGCCAATATAATTATGATGATTTTTATTTTATGAAATATATTATGGTTTTGAAGACATCTGTAAAAAAATAAAAAAATGTGAAAATGATCCAATTAAAGGTAGGATAATATTGACTTAAAGTTCACCAAAATGTATGTTCATGCTAGGATGCCCTATAATTATCCTCTAATAGATTGAATCAAACAAGATCATAATAAAATATCCTACATATACTTTGATTATTAGGTATAGAAATATAATAAGTATACACATAGTAGAGGGTAATATACACTCAAATTTGAAGGCAAAAGGGTTCAAAAATATAATCTTATGAGATGAGGTACAACTCTTATAGGGCTAAATCATGGGTAAGTGATTGGAAGAATGAATTTAAAGTTTGTAATTAAGGAATGTATCAATAATATAACAAGTATACCACATGTAAAAAACTACCAAAGGAGGGAAACCTAATCCAATATAACTACAATTACTAAACTAATAATAAGGTGATTGGTGTAATGGTTAATTAATTAATAGTTTATGAAACCTAAGGTGATAAATTGAAATCCTAAACAACCATATATCTATATAAAATTTATAATTGTAAGGAGGATCATAATCAAGGATGAAAACATATATTGAAATAACAATAAATGGGTAATTTCTAATCTACTAAGTAAATAAAAGAAAAAAATTAAGGATAAAGATACATACCTTTGTGTGGGTCCTTTGATACTTCATTCTACCCTTTGGCTTAAGTGTAAATTTGCAAAAGATGTTTTAGGTTGAATAATTGAAATTGAAATATGAATACTTAGTTATCCTTAGTTGTGTACTTTATAAACAAGATGTACTTTTTCCATTTGACTTTTATTAAGCTTCAAATACAAACTGAGACTAGATCTCCAAGACAAGGATCTAAACTTTTAACTACTCAAAATAGTAATGAAGATCTTTAAATGTGAGTTAAATAAGAGAAAATGTTTGTGTTATATATTTTTTGGAATGAATATGTCCCTTTGTTATATGGATCCAATAGTTATAACTAAACCTAAACTCTAAACTGATGGTATTTTCTATGATGATATAGTTGAAAAATACCAACTAAAATAATATTGTATCATCCATATTGATACAATATATATGATATAATAAGATTCAGAACTTAATTAGCCACACTAATACAATATATGGAAGTTAGGATATGAGACATATTATATTGGCTAGGCCAATACAATAGGTTATAAAGAATCTATAAAATATGGTCAGAGAGTAGATAGAGAGGTAAAATAGAAAGAGGATTGGAGGAGGTAAAGTTGGTAGTAGTTAATTAAGGTATGAAACAATAGTACATTGACATATCTAAAAAGGAATAATGATCTGATACCACCTCATACACGATACACCTTTTAAGGTGTGAATTTAGATATATTTATGCATCAAAGATTTGCTAGAAGAGAAAGTGAAATTAAAGTGATAAAAGTGAAAATATAAAATGTATCAACTTTTCTCCAAATATTATCATCTTTTTTAAAAATAGATGAGTTACTATTCTAGATATAGTGTTTAAACCATCAAATATATATTGGATTACGACATTTTCCTGAATAATACTCATATCATAGGAATCTATGTGTCTAAGATAGAAAATATTACCTCTATTTTATTAAGTTCATCATCTTTTTCTTTGACTTTATTTATCTAAGAAATTTTATATTACATTAATTTATGAATTCATTGTTGTCTCTCCTCCTATATAGATCACCATTAAATTTTTAAAGTAGCAACAATTTTCTAGTGGTCATTCCTAGAGATGTGATCTATAGGAGGTCTAATAATAAATTGAGAAATAAATGGATATTATCCTTGGAGCATTGTACATTTCTTTGAAAAAAAAATGTGAAATAAAATAATTATGTTTATTTGGTTCAAGTTGACTTTAGTTATAGCTAATATTACTAGAGGTTAGTGATGGTAGTTTAATCATTAATTGGTATATTCATTCATTATCCATACATAATGAATATATATGACCTCGAATAACTCTTTTTATTCATATACATAATTATTTAACATATATTCCATTTTACATAACTCTTTAATTTATACCTAGACATTCTTTATTATAATATCTCTTTCTATATTCATCCTTGTTCCTCTTATTAGTCTATCTTTATCTCTCTTTACCTCTTCTTATTTTATTTTTATTATATTATATGATGATGATGATGATGAGATTTCCACACCATTTTCATTATTATATACCATTTAAAAGACAATGTTTACATATATCCACTCATTGTTCTTTTACGTAACCATTAGTTTACTCTATTTAGATTTTTAACTACTAATTAGAGAATATTTAAATATATTTCATGGTATATATTAATTTTATTAATGTAAGATATTATAGATTATTAATAAAAAATGGATGTATCATGACTTGAAGCTCTATAAAATACCATGTGTTAATTACAAAGTGTTTAAAGCCTTTGCAGTAATATGCAATATGATATTACTTCCTCTGTGGTGTGACTAAAGCTTTTGTAGTAATATGTGGTATGATTTTTGTATTTATATTGTTTATTTATGATCTTAATTTTGATGAATAATTTTGTCAACATTTATCTAGTACTTATAACTTTGTCTCATCCTGAAGACAAATATGAACATTCCAAAAAGAAGCCTTCATCAAATATGATGATTTTGAAAGCTCTGAATTAAGTGTATTGATGTTATATATGGTCATGATGTAAATTTTATGCTCCAATATTGTCTCAAGTTATCATAGTACATGTGTAGTAGAAACATAGCTCCTCAAAAACCTTTTAACAAGACTTTGACTCTTCTAATTTTGTGGAAACAAATTCTACTATCTAGTGATGTAATTGAATGCTCTAATGCTCAAGAATATACCTTTGATATGTAGGACATAAATATCTCCACACATCTATATTGAAATGCTATAAATTTACTATCCATGTGGCATGTGTGAGGATTACTAGTATAAAAAAGTTCTTTTCCAACTTCCAACCACCATTACCCCCCATTTTGAAATATTGCCTCACCTTTGAGAGTTACAACACCAAGCTATCAATTACTAATTTTGAACTTAGTGTTCAATCCATATATATCTATTTTGGTTATTTTTCATGTTTTTCTTCTTTTTTTAAAATGTATTTTATTTATTTTTTTTTTAATTTTTCTTTTTTTAAATAGTTTCCACTTTTTCAATAATATGTGTTATATACCTTCATTTTGGTATTATAAAATAATTTATTTAATTATCACATATTCTTCCCAATAATTGCATGATTTTTATATTTTATGCTTCTCTACTAGTTAAATATTTTATTTAGTGACTTCTTACAATTGGTATAAATAATTATTTTTATCTCTCCATGGTCCTAGTAACTAATTTTCACTTTCTTCTCCCTCTATGTTAATACATATTCATCATGCCTTTTCATAAGATTCTTTACTTTCTTATTTGTATTAAAATATTGTATTAATTTTATGTTTTTGGTATTTTAAAATATAAACACACAAGAAAAAAATGTTGTTTAAATTCAACAATTTAATATTTAGAAATCAATGATATATATTATGATCAATATAATTTACCTGTTCAAACATGTACAATAAATACAATAAGTACAAAGTAACTAATGGATAAAAGAAAACATATATATTTTTATATTATTTTTTAAGGTATGACATTGATCATGAGTCATCAGATGAATAAATTAGAAGTTTGGACCTTGTTCATGTTATGTTTTGACTATTCTTTTTAACCATATGTTTGCATCGATACATGTGTTTAGCTATGATGTACGTGTCTAGACTAAAATAAACACAAGCATGGCTCCAAATTTATACCATGTCTATATTATCACCTATATAACTACCCTATACCTCAAATTACATATACCTATGTTCAATATCCATTGAATTAAAAAAACCAAGTTATTTTGCCTTGAACTTCCTATGACTTGGTAAAAAGGGGTTAGTACATGAGTTGATCTAACCCAAGCAACATTGGGTATTCGTAAATGTTTCCTACATATCTAATACTCCAAAGATGGCCTCAAACTCACATGTATTTTCTCCTCCTAGGCATGTGTGTGTAATTATAACTATGCAACTATATGCTCTTTTTCATATAGTAACCCTTGGTACAAACAATGCAAGAATATGGTGATCGTTTGAGTGTTTTAGATGTTTAATTTAGTACTATAGTGAAATTTGATAGTTGGTAATGTAAAATAATTACTAATTATAACTTTATAAAATTTGTAAGTAGTGTAATAAGACTATAACCTTTGTATATATGGGGATCTCTTGATTTCAAAGTAGGACATACTAGTTTGTAAATGGATGATAATAGAAAGAGAAAAAGGGATGAAAATGATCATAAAGGAGAAAGGTACAAAAAAGGATAAAATGATAAGTCTAGCCACTTGCATCATGGTTGGAAAGTTACATATATGCAAGTTTCCAACATAGACATAGGTATCTAGAGGCTAAAACATAGGAATGATAAAATAAAAAGTAGGGATATCTAAATCATGGTGGATAAAAGGTATCATAATAACATATAGGCCCAAAGGGATATGTAAAATCAAACAAAATATAATGTAACTAAAGAGACCCATACACAATTATGCCACTACATATCTAATTCTTGGTAAAGAGGTTTACACATACATAATCAATAACAACATGATATGAATTATGTTTGTACCAAATATGGGTATCTGCATTTTCCACCCCCCTTAATATAGTAATACACAAACTTAAAATTACTAGTTTATATGGAAATAAAAAACATACCTTCGTGTGTAAAACACAAACTATCTTTGCTTGAACTTTATTTCAATATATTGTTTTGAATATTACCTACAATTAAAGAGTATAACATATAGTAATTATTGTATATAATTTTTATATGATAAATAATAAAAAATAATATAAATGAAGATAATGGATAGAACACACATGTGTATATGATGTATGTAAATAGATCCAGAGAAATGAGACTAAAAAAGGTAACTTTCAACCTCATCCATCTTCTATCTAGGAAGATGAGTGAACTTTAAAGTGGTAAACTAGGTTGCAACTTGGTGGTGTTGTACTTGGAGCAAAGAGAGTTGGTAGGTGATCATGCCCCTAACCTAGGATAGGAAGAGTGGTGTTTTATCCATAAAGAGTATCATTTCCAAACCAACACACTTAAGTTAAAATAATATGTATATATATCCTAATATATGATGAGTAATGTATACAAACTCACCCAAAAAGAACTAGTGAGACTAGATGGTTTAATCACTCTAATCTAACTAAGAAGTCCCAACCACTACAGAAGAGTAAGGATAAGTAATAGTCCATAAGAGTATAACCTAAGTATCAGTGCATAAAATTTAATGATATTATAATAGTCCATAATAATCTATAAAATCTTAAAAATATACCAGTGTTTGAGAAAAAGGAATGAATGAACCCTTATTCATACCCCCTATCATATCTGGTGTGAATAAACTAATATGTGTATAATGGTAATACTAATGTATATAGAGATTACCAAAATTGTATGTAAATCATATGTTATGATGTAAATATGAAGTGTTTTGGTATCTCATAAGTAAGGATGACATGGTTCAATAACATGCCCCCACTAAATCTAAAACTATGAAAATATAGAAGTCATGTCTAAATGGCATGCCCCTACTGATTTTAAAACTATGAAAATGTGGAATCCATGTCTATATGTGTTTAACCCTAATTTTTATGTGGATACTATTTATTGGTTAGTGTAAAGTGTATATAAATGATAGGGCACAAGGGTGAATATCAAATTTATAGTATACCAATTAATGTGTTACACTTAGATGTACCACATGTTAAATTTATAAAATTGAGATAGGATATTAATGGAAAGTATAATTATGATAGATATACAAATGATATAAAATAAATAAATTAATTTTCTTATGATAATAAAATGTTGGATCTAATATAGGTTAAAATTAGGTAGGAAGATAGTTAAACGAATAATTATTAAATTTTGGATCTAGCACCTTTAGCTCTCTAGATGCTTACATCATCTGAAGATAGTTGTGTGAAAAGTAGTATCTATTCTTAGCACTAATATATTATACAAAATATGCATTGAAACATGATGTGAACACCTAGATGATTCTACGTTTGGCTTTTCCTTCACTTTAGTGAATTCATATTAAGGTCATAAATTGTCACTCTTGGTGAAATAGTAAAATACCAACATTGCATCTTTACTGTGAGCTTGGGAAAAAATGGGTTAGTGTGAAGTTGGTATCTAAATAATCCATAATCACCATAAAATTATTTTTTTTATTACATATCCAATATTTAATAAGATAGCCTTATACTTATGCAGTTCTCCCATATGTGTTGGATTTTGTGTGAAACATGCAATGTGTGTAAATCTAGTAGAATAATGATCTATCTTGTAACTTAGAAAATATGACTTTATGAGTAATAATTTAATACTTTAGACATATATATTTTTTTTATTGCTTTGAATAATATTAGAATAAGGCAAAATAAAAAATCTTTTGGTAACTTGAGTGCTTCTTGAGTGTTCTTTTGGTCTGATTCATATGTCAGGAATGAATGAGGGTTGATATTGTATTTATACAAATCATATCAGGTGATAAATCAAATTAAAAAAATTAATTTTACCATTTTAATATGTTTCATTTTTAAATTAGATGAGTTTCGGTGAAATATACTCTCGTGTTGATCTAAGACAATAACATTCATGCTACTATCTAACCTACAAATTAGAGTTTAGGGAAAAGGAGAGTATGTATAGGCTCAGAACTTATAGAGGTG
Source organism: Torreya grandis (assembly GCA_037957365.1). Lineage (NCBI taxonomy): Eukaryota > Viridiplantae > Streptophyta > Pinopsida > Cupressales > Taxaceae > Torreya > Torreya grandis. Next base: position 582,899 of record JARHVA010007521.1, read on the forward strand.
TAAGATAAGTATATTTTAAGAATTTTTGTCAATATGGGATATATATTTCATCAATATAAGGTTGTTTGGACTAAGATATAGGCTAAGGGGCATAAGATAGAGTAGATGCAAGGCTTGTAGAAGTAAGGCATGTGTATAACAAAGAGGAATAGCAAGGGTCATGATTTTCAAAGTGTAAAATACTAAGGCTATACATAATCACAAAATATCATCTCAATTTACTCCACTTTAATCTATTAATGAAATTTCTAATTTAAAATAAATAAATAATTACCTAGGTGTGTATACAAACCTTGTCATTGATTGAAATGAATTTGAGTGCTTTGATGGATTTGGGTTTGAGTGTTTTGTTGATGATTAACCTAAAACCAATAAAATGTTATTGTATAATAATTTCATGTAATTTGGGTTAAAATACTTGAAATATATTGAAATTTAAAGAGCAAGGTTTAAGAGTACACATATGTGTTGATGTAAAAATTTTCCTTATTAACAAGTTGTTTCTAAAAAAGATGTATCATTTTAAGCCTATGAAATTGGAATTAGGATAAATATAGATAATTATTTAAAGTGTATATATCCAAGGAGATATATAGATAGAGATAGATACTGGAAGGCACATGCCACCAATTTTGGAGCAAAGGTGAGTCACCATCCAGTGGCTGATATTATCTCAATAGTATAACCCAATGATACTTGTAACCCAATGATATTAGATGATCAATTCCAAACAAAAACCTTAATAAGATTGAGTGATTTATTCACCCTAACCATAACAAAAGGTAAAATAACTAATTTAATAGCTTTTATCATTAGAGTTTGTAAATGTCCACTAGGTATTCGTAAATGCAATAGTTTTGAAACATGAGATTGATTTGGATTTTGAAATATTAGGCACATGTTACATGGCATATGCACCTTAGATTTGTATCATGCGAAAACTATGTGTAATAATTGTACCATTTATATAATTCTTCCATAAAGGTGTATTATAATCATAGAATTATGTGTTTTTTCAAATTCAAAAAATTATATATGTGTGGAGGACATGTGTCCAAATCATGTACCTAATGTATATGGAGAAATACGAAACTTATATAGGTACCAATGTGGAGTACATGCTTCCAAAAATGTTCCCACTACAAACTAGAGATGTTGAATATTAGTTATGTGTGGATAACATGCTTCCAAAGCATTCCCCCATTGAATCTTTGACTTATAAGTACCATGCTAAATAAATGAAAAAAAATGATTCTAAAACATGTCCCTATTAAATATAAAAACTATGAATGTGTGGAATCCATGTCATCATGATATTCCCATAATAAATCTATAAATAGATGTAACATATACTCTATGAGTGTTGATAACATGCTTCCAAAGTATTCCCACTCTAAATTTGCAATTTAGTGTAAGTACCATAAATTGTGTGAGTGTGAATAATGTGATTCCAAATCATTCCACTACTATAATTTGAAAAATGTGAAGAACATAGAATCCATGTCAACATGACATTCCCCCACTAATATGCACTTAATTTGAGGTGAGGTAAATATAGTACCTTGTAATTAGCTCCACTCAAAAGAATAACACAACTATAAATCAATTAATGTAACCATGTAGCATATAAAAATAAACATGTCTAGGTAGATATAACATTGAAGTGCATTAAACCAATGTGATCACATTTAGACCTAATATTCATGATAAAGATCATGAAAATGTCTAGATAGTAATAATACAAGCTCAAAAAGTAAACAAGAACACACACAAGAACACTCAAAATAAATTTAAAAGGTAATGATTTAAGGAAAATTTAAACAAGGAGCATGTTTAAATGCTACAAAATTAAATGGACATGACTTAGACAAATGTTCATAAAATAAAGAAATTACATATTAAAATGTCCAATAATTCAATTACATATTTAAATGTCCAATAAGGTAATCATTGGCAGAGGGGTTGTATTTAATGGATCACATTCAAATGCTCAAAAAAATAAGATAATCACAAGTAAAAAAACTCAAGGAAGTGTGTAAATTAAAAGCATAAGCAACCAACATAAGCATGTCATATTGGCCCATGGTTTGAATGTGTTATCAAAAAATATCAATCACATAACATATCAAGTATCATGTGCCAGATATAAGCATAAATAATAGGCATGTGTACATACATATTTAAGATCAAACATGATAGTATAGAGTGATAATAAAATCATATAACCTATGTGTATCAAGATAATAGGAGATTGATTCCCCCAGCATCCTAATTATGTGAGTAGAGGTAAGATCCAACATGCACAAGTCTATCGTGTATTTGTGTATTCTTGTGTATGTGTATGTAGGAGTAAAATTATATGATAGACCTCAACATTAATCTAAATCATATATTATAATATAATAATAGAACATGTAAGTGCCGAAAGTGTTTTTAGATTTTTGAATGGTTACTTTTTTGTTATTTTATATAATAGACAAAGTCATCATATGATCTCATCCAAGGGACAATCATAGGTATCTCCCCACTCAAAAAATAGTGTAATAAATTAGTGGTACTAATAAGGAGCATGTATAGGTGAAATATCCATCACTATAGTACCTGTGATTCTTGACATATGTATAATGGAACTCTAGGGCCATGAAGTACCAATAGAAGGAATAAGAGTTATTGGAACCCATATCTATGTATTGTGTAGTTTATTTGGAATAGTAATACTAAGATCATGTTTAGGTTCTCTATATATATGAATATGGTGTGTAAAAGACAAGGATTCTATGGAACCTATTATTTATCTCTAATGTTAAGGTTTTTCATGTATTGGCTACCTAGTAAAGGGGATTGTTTATTGTTTACCCTTTTATGATGGATTATCCTTAATAAGATTAATAATTAATTTCATGGGTATGAATTTATCTTGTTCAAGAGGATGCTCATATGGAATACCATAAAATATAATACTTAATTATCATGAAGTACTTAACACACTTATGCATTATAAAAGGTATTGTTCTAAGAGTGTGTATCCAAAGTCAAACCAACAATATGTCAAAGAAACCTGTATAAGGTATAACTAATAAATTAATAACCACATGTGTGGGGACAACCTATAAATATAGATTAATCTCATCAAGAGGTTTTTGGGAGGTCCTATCAAATGCTTTGACTAATCTAGTAAAGGGTTATAAACAATGATCAATATAACCCAAATTTGTAAGTAATGCCATGGTGTAAACATTTTATCGTACACTATTATAAATAATAACACTATGTATGGGGTTTTTATCAAGGTTTCTCAAATGAATAGAGAATGAAGATTAGATTCATCATTGTTAAATTCATTATCATCAAAGAATATAGTAGGTTTCTAAACCATAGGAGGTATATGTATAATATAAGTACCAATGCTTCCATCTAGTGGGTTTTCATAATATTAAGGAGGAGGGTGTGTATTGTATACCATTTTAAATTTTGGTTCTTTTTTGGAATGGTATTGAAAGTATTTCAAAATATTTTTCTATTTATGGTGATCACTAGGTTATGAACCCAATTCCTTTGGAGGATCATCAAATATATTTTTGGGTCATCAATGAGGTCCTGGATCTTATGATTTATGGTAAAAAAAAATTCATAGAATTCCTAAGGCCTTGGTGATAGTCACAATAAGAATTTACATCATATCCTTTGGGTAGAGGTATATTTACATCAACCTCTATAATAGGAGGGATAGATATAAGATGACACTTTAACAACCATATGAGTAATGAATTAGGAGGCTTAGGTAAAAATTTAAACCATCTCCTTGGTGCATTAGATATGAAATGTTGATTATGCTGTTGTGCAAGTGTGTTAACTATGTTGGTTGTTTCCTTTTTAGGCTCAAGAGATTTTACCTTATAAATTGGTTTAATTGTAAATTTTTCACTAGATGTAGATGTAGTAGATGTGTTTACTATATACATAAGCTTATTCAATGACATAAGCTTCATTTCATGTTACCATACAACTTCACATTAGTCATTGAAAGATTGAAACTTTTTGAAAATAATGGACTCATGTAAAAAAACAAGCAAACTTTGCTTGAATATGTCTTTAAATTCTTTGTTTACCATATGATTGGTCATTTTGGAGAGCATTATCTTATATCCTAAGACATATGCATTAACTAGTTCATTGATTCCTTATTTGATTTTATAATTTAATCATAGGAAACATTTTCAATAATGTTAATATAAAAATATGCCAAAAACTAATCGACAAGAGGTTTGAATACTTTCATGGATTGGAGAGGTAAGTCATAAAACCACCTCAAATCATATTCCTTGAGGATATTTGGAAATAATTTAATTCAAAAATTTATAATTTTAATCATAATCAAGGCATGCTACATATATGGTGTAAATATTTGATTGAGGATCATCCTTCCCATCATAAAATGTGAATTTGGGTGCAACAAATCCATATGGCAAAGGGGCAAAGATATCTCAAGTAAAACAAGGTTATGTAATAAATCTTGTGAATCTATGACATGTGAAAACTCTAAATCCTTATATTTAATGTTTTTAATCATATGTTATAAGGTCTTTATGATTTGAATGAGTTATTTAACTATAGGCCATACATAATTTTGAATAGCAATTTGATTAGTCACCATAAGGTATAGAAACATGTTTTGACAAGTAGTAGGATTTTAAACTATTATTTGTGTTAAAATAACATGTAAGTTATGTATTGATGTATCAATAGTACTTTTTAGTAAGAAAGGTTAGAACACATAATCCATTCCCCCATTATATGTATTAAATTTTAGTGTGGGTTGAGTTATAATACCTTCTATGTATTCACCATTACTAGGTGAGGAAGCTTTTCTTTGATCTTGTTTTCTTATTTTATCTCTTGTAACATATAAAAAGTCATCTATTAATCCCTTGTTTTTATTTAGATTAGTTATCAATTATTCTTCATCTTATATTTGGAATCAAGTTTTTGTACCAACATTTTAAATTACTTCATAAATGAAAAAAGCTTTTAAAAAATTTAAATATAGTACAATAATAAAAAAAATAGAAAACCCTAGATGACCTAGGGTTTGATGTTCAAATATTAGGTTCACAAAATGTTTAACCATAATTTTTATGTGGATATTATTTAATTATTAGGGTTAAAGATATATAAATGATAGGGTATAGAGGTGAATATCAAATCTACAATTGACCAATTAATGTGCTAAACTCAGATGTATTATATTTTAAATTTATAAAATTGAGATGGGATATTAATGGAAAATACAACTATGATAGATATATAAATGATATAAAATAAATTACATAGTTATTTATGATCCTAATAGAGTGATGGATCTATTACAAGATAAAATCACATGGGAAGGCAATTCTAGAATAGTTGTCAGATTTTAGATTTAGTGCCTTCGTATCTCTATACACTTGTGTTAGCCTAGGATAGTTTCATCGATGTTAGTTCTTGATATTGATGCTAGTGTCATGTAATAAATATTTTATCAAATTTGATGTGACCACCTAGATGATTCTAGGTTTGGCTTCACCTTAACTCTAGTGAATTCAAATGTAGGTAATGAATTGATGTTATTGGTGAAATGGAAAAACACTAACTTTGTATCTCTAATGTGACCTTGGATAAAAATGGGTTAGTGGGCACATAGTATTTATTTGACCCATAATGAACCCTTTATTAAAGGGCACTACCTACATATCAAATAATCTATAAGAGGTCTTCAGACTCATACATCTATCACCTACATGTTGTCTTGTGTGTGAACCATGCAATTTGTGTAAAATAAGTACAATAGTGATCTAGATTGTAACTTAGTAAATATGACATTATGATTACTCCCTTAGTAATTCAGACATGTGTCTAGGTTGTTTCTTTGGTTGATATTAGAATATGATAGAATAGGAAATATTTTGGTAATTTAATTCTTGTTGAGTACTTCTTGAGTGCTCTTTTGATCCAACTTCTAGGTGAGGAATGAATGAGGGTTGATATTATATTTGTACTAATCCTATTGGGATATTAACTCATATTAAATCAATTAGTTTGACTATTATAATATGTTTCATTTTCAAATTGGATTACTTTTAAGGCACTAGGTACTTTTGATAGGCTAGGATAATAACGTTGACATTACTATCTAACCCAAACATTAATGTCTAGGTAGAAGGAGAGCATGTATAGGTATAGAAATTTTGGGGTTTAACATAAGTATATTTTAAGCATTTTAGGCAATATGGGATGTCTATATTATAAATATAAAATTTGTGAGAGTAAGAGGTAGGACAAGGGGCAAAAGATAGAACATATGCGAGGGTTGTAAAAACAAGGAATGTGTATAACTAATAGTAACAACCTAAGTCATGAGTTTTTTGGCAAAAGTGTTATCATTGATGTCAAAGGTAATGACAAAATGGTGATGTCCTTGATGACAAAAGTATGAGTGTTGTGACTAGTATGATGTCCTAGTCAAAAGATGATGTCAGAGGTATTGGTTTATCATTATGATACAATGTTTTATGATTTTGAAATTTTACATCATATTTAAAGATGTTTTATAATATGAATGAGGTGTAAAGTACATATATAGTGGTAGTAAGGTCAAGTTTGAGACCTAGTCATTACATTGAGAGAACTAGTGTGATGTCACAAGCTTGGTAGCTTGGTGAACTATATGAGATGTATATTAACATGGTATGATAAAATTTTAAATTTGGATGAGTTTTTAAGAGTATAATAAGAGGTTTTCAAGTGTCTTGAAGGTTTAAGCATAACTAGTCATTATTGACTTAATGAACATAGTGGCCTAGTAATGTCTAAATGAAGGGTGAAGGTGAATTTACAAGGTAATAAATCCCATGCAAGCATGGAAAATAGTGTTATAATATATTCCAAATATGATGACCTATTTTTAGGTTATTATTATAATAATAAAGAAAGGTATCATGTTTGAAGGTCTCTTATGCATGTAGAATGAACAAATGAGAGCTTGAGAAGGAATTTGAGATGATTATTGACATGTGTAAAGTTTTTTATAATGACCTAAACCATTTGGAATTTTTTTTTAAGGTTATTATTAATATTTCATAAGTATTTTGAATATAAACCAAGCCCTCAAATTTATGAACAAATGTTAAGAAGGTAAGGATGTTTTTGTGCTTACAAACCCTCATAGTGGAGTGATTGTATATATGTGAATGGTTTTGGACTATAATGGATTATAAAGTTAGTTTTTATTATTGGATGTTTTATAGGACTGCTATAGCCACATCCATGTGTAAATGGTGTATCATGGTAAGGAGTAGGAGGTATAGAAAAGAGCTTATTTCTAAAGAATTTGATACTATAGGTAGGGTTTATTGAGTCAATTCATGAAATTTGATAGATTGAAGGAAAATAATTTTTTTTGAGACCCATGGAGTTATTTTTTCAACTTATGTTCATTTTTTCAATCAAAATGTCCTATCACTATATCTACAAAGAGTGAAAATAGTGAAAGAAACTAGGCAGAGTGAAAAGGTAATAGAGAAGAGTTATAGGTGACTAGGGATGGATAAAATGGTTCGGGTTATTTTTTAAAGACATATTACTCATATTTAATTTTTTTTAAAGTGTTTTTTGTGTTCATACATAAACTTTAAGTTTTTATAATGTGACTTGTCTAAATAAGATGAACTATGAAGGTGTGTGTTCTAGAAAGTGATCTATATGTTACTTATGTGCTATTATAACTCCAAATATTTATGATTATATTTGATTTTAAGGTGTATAATTATATAATTAAATAATTTTTATTTCAATTAAGTGATCCTACAAGTGTTAGAATTCATATTCACTATGATTATGTTTTGAGTCAAGTTGACTGTTATAGGCATGTTAAACAAAGTGAAGTGTTTGAAGTCCTCATGAAAATATATAATTAATAAAATGGAAATTTTTATGTTTTTTGAGACCTAAATTAAATATAAAATACTTTAATAAGGTATAGAGACATTCGAAGGAGTTGAATGATCAAATCTCAAAAGGCTTGTCTAGTTATGTGTACATAATGTGAGAGTGGTCTGAGGGATTGATCTGTTAGACCAATGATTGATGTTATAAAAAGAGATCCAAATATTTTATTATTATAAAAATATCATAAATTACCCATCCATGTGAATTAAATATATTTTAATAACTCTTATAAATGTTAAACATGAACTTGTTCATGACTATTTTTGGAGGTTATAGGTAGTCTAAGTGGTCAGTTTGAAGAAGTGAGTTTGATGTTGTTTGACCTGATTTGAGGGAAAAAATGAGTTTTTTATGTTGTTTAGGTCATGGATCATATATTAATGAATTTTTTATAGTGTTTTGTTTTATAAAAATTATTTTATCCTTTAGTTATAGAAGATAGACTTTTCTATGTTTTAAGGCCTAAATGGCGAGTAGGCTAAAAGGCTTGATTAAAGTGATGAGTTAGAGTTCCAAGTGGAATGGAAATATGTGGGAGTGAGAAAGGGTATATTATATTTATTTTTTAATGTGTTTCATCCATTGGTTAAGGAAAAATGTGGTTGAATTTTAAGTGTAACGTGTGGGTGTGAAGGCCTAATTACTTTAGGTCTCCATTAGGCCTAATAGTGAGATTGGTCTCTATGGATTATAATAGACATATGAATAGGTTGTATAATTAATGTAACGTGTATGAGGAAATATTTAAATGTTAATAAAATTGTATTAATTATCTTTTCCAACCAAGATATGTTAGATGAAATGTATGGTATAAAGGTAAGGCCTAATAGGCCTATTTAGACTAGGTGAGTGAATGGGAACTCAAGAGAAGAAGATAGTTCATTAAAAAAGAATATGAACATCATTAAGGAACATAAAAGGGTGAATTATATCATTAATTAATATTGAATAAATTTTATTTAGGTGGATACATAGGTATTTAGACCTAATAAGCTTAGAATATGCATATTGAGTAAAGGAGCCCAAGTGGATTGTATGAGATAAAGAGGTAGGCTTACAGGTGTGAGATAAAGATATATACATCATCAGGTGTGTTATAAATCAGATTACATGTGGATATCATTTTGTATGTGATTTATTTGGTTTTTGATAATGTAGCCTCCTTGCTAGTTAGTGCTAGTTAAAGGTCAAGTGGGTGCTTGACTAAATTGAGGGGTGGGTGTTCTTTGATCAATTGGTGTTGGTATAAATTTATTATTTTAATTATAGGATAATATTAAATTTGCATGGTTTAGTTTTTTTTATCCCCAATGTGGGGTTCCCATATCTTATCTTATGTTATCTTATGATGTGCTCATATGGTTGTTTTTTTATGCACTTTTTGATCTTATGTGAATGCATGCTTCATGAAATGGTAAATGGCGTTGAATATAAATTTTTGTCTACTTAATCATCCCCCTCTAAATATATAATTAAAATAATTGATATTATATAAGGTCATTTGGAGGAATATTAACAAATTGAAGGTGATGCTAAATAGCTTGAAGTGTGATGAGGATAAAGTTCATCTTGTTTGTAGTGATGGGTAAGTTTTTGAAGATGATGTTTGAATTTTGCATAGAGGTCTAATTGATGGTATTATAAATTTTGAATAATAAGGAATATTTTGAAGCTAATTCCAAGATAAAACTATGTTTATCGATAAAATGACCCTGAAGACATATTTAAAGATAGTCCTATTTATACTAGGTCTCCATGAGACCTAATAAGGGTATGAGAGTTAATGGATCTTTCAAAGTAAGAGACAATAATTTGTGTATACCTATGCATGTAAAATACTCATATAAAATTAAAAAATTATATTATAAGGCATGGTTCATGAATAAATATCTATAAGTGTGTATTTGTGCAAGAAAATATCTATGAAAATTGACCATGTCTCTACATCTTCTAATTGATAAACTAATGTGGATTACTAAGTTGAATGGTGATTTTAATCTCTCAATATGACTAATAAAGTGTGTGAAAATGTTTTAAATATAATATCACACCTATAAATGATCTGAGAGTAATCATTTTGATCTCAAATTTGAAGAGCTAGATCAAGAGCTGAAAGGTAGTGATTTGAGTGTTTCAAGATGAGTTATGACTACAAACCCTAAGGTATGCTCTAATAAGGAAAATAATTTCAATAATATTATTTGGATATCTATGAGTGTTTAATGTATTAATAATAAGGTGTTTTTAATTACTATCCATGATTATAATGCATATATGAGCTCAAGATGATGTGCAAGAAATGAAATGCAAAATAGTGGAATGGTCTATGAGACCATGGATAGTCTTGTTAAAGTTTTTATCCTTAAATTTTAAGGACCATATATGTTCCAAGTGTTATTTTTTAATTATATATGTTTCTTAAAAGTGAGCTTAAAAGTCTATAGGTGATGTTTTCCTATAAGATATCAAGATGCTAGTCATTTTACTGAAGAAAGTTGTTATGGTGTTCTTCAAAGTTGTATCATGAGTTGAAATGTTCTATAGATGTTATGATGACCTCATAAGGTTATAATAGTAAAATATGTAAAAAAATTTATTCCATGAAGATAATAGTGTTCTATAAGTGATCTTAGATGTTTTTAAAGTAATTGTTTGTCCTATAACATCACATGTTTTTTATGATATTGATGATAAGTCTCCAGAGGGTATTGACTGTGTATAGATAATGTCTGAAGAGATGTTCCTTGAAGAGTTATACAAGAATATTTGGTGTCCTTTATAAATATATATTACCTTAAATTCATATATGATTAAGTTATATGTTGTCTAGTTCCTATTTTCACATCATAAGCAAAGTCTAATTGTGAGTATGAAGAAGATTATTTCTTTGGTCATATTAAAAGAGTTTATTAAAGGTTGCATTATTCTAGAGGCATCAATATGAATTCATTAAGTCATATAGGAATGTGATGACATCATATTAGGTTTTTATTTGTTTTGAGTTTCTTGACAAGATTATTAGATTGTCTATTACAGAGAATGTTGTTTCAAAAGTTGCCTTTGAGTCTATGCCTTGTATGTGAGATGTTTTAGAAAGGGAGAATGATCTAAGGATCATTGAATTCTTGTTGATGCTATTAGGAGTTAATTTTAAAATTTTAAAATTAGTTTAAATCTAATTTAGGTGTTTTTGTTGACTCAAGAGGTCAGTATTAAGAGAGGAGTGGATTCAAGTTGATTAGGTCTCCATGATACCTATTGTTTGTATGAGGCCTGATGGTGTATTCTATAAGGCCATTAGTGTTTTAAAGAGATAAAGTGAAGTGTATTAAAATAAAAAGTATGACTTAATGTTATTTAAAGAGATGGTCTAAGCCATGATGAAACATAGAAGTATAAATAATGACATGGCTAGTATATGTTAATAATGTGTTAAGAAAGATTGAAAAGAAGCATGCTTGAATAAAGGGCGAGAATATGTGAAATGTTCCAATCAAGATGGAGATATGGATAATTATATTATATATTTTAACTCAAGAGACAAGTCATAAAATTTGATATGATGACTTGATCAAACCAAGTCACAACCTTAAACATGCATTATATATTCAAACATGAGTAAAGGGATATTGTGAGCTCTATAAGTAAATAGGTCCAAGGATCAGATAATACCAATTAGAGAAGTTTATAATTATGTATCCCTATAATTATGGAGGTAAATTTTTCATCCTTGTGCATGAGAGGCAAATGAATATATTGAGCACCTAAAAGTGTATTTGATTGGATGCATGATGTTAGTGGGAGATTAGTTGTTGTTTATTCCTCTTTGTCATTAATGGCAAATGGGGAAAGGATAAAAAGAGGTTTCAATCAATAAAAAATGGGGATATTGTTTTAAAAATTATTTTCATTGATTTTAAATGTAATGACAAAGTGGTGATGTCATTGATGACAAATATATGAGTGTTGTGACTAGTATGATGTCCTAGTCAAAGGATGATATTAGAGCTACTCGTTTGGCATGGTGATATAATTTTATATAATAATGAAGTGTCATATCATATGTAATTATGTTATATCATATGAATCAGGTGAAAATTACATCCACATGATTATCAAGGTCAACATTGAGACCTAGTCTTTATACTGAGAGACTTAGTGTGAAGTCACAAGCTTGGTAGCTTGGTGAATTGTATGAGACCTATATGAACATGGTATGAGTGAATTATAAATTTTTATGAGATATTAATATCATAATAATAGTTTTCCAATTTTTTGTAAGGATCAAACATAACTAGTGGTTTTAGACCTAATGAGCATAGTGGCCTAGTGAGGTCCAAATGGAGGGTGAAGGTGAGTTTCAAAGGTAATAGAGCCCATTCAAGCATTTAATGAGGTGTCATAAGTTATTCCAACAATTTTTACATAGTTTTAGGTCATCAGTTGAATAATAAAAAAATATATCATGTTGGAAGGTCTCCTATGCATGCATAATGAGGAAATGAGAGCCTAAAAAGGAAGTTGAGATTCTCATTAGCATGTGTAGAGTTTTCATGGTTACTTTATCAATTTGAATTATTTCGAGAAGGATCTTAAGAATATTCCTTAACACTTTTCATATAAACTAAGCCCTCATCTTTATGAAAAAAACATTAAGAAGGTAATGAGGTTTTTGTGCATGCAAACCCTCATAGTGGATAGATTAGAAATATGTGAATGGTTTTAGACTAGAATATATTAGGAATTTAATTTTTATTATTGGATGTTGTAGAGGGATCCCCTAGGAACCTTCAACTGGTAATGGTGTGTCAAGGTAGTGAGCATAAGGTAAATCAAAAAACTTATTTCTAAATAATTTAGTATTATAGGTAGGGTTGACTGAGTCAATCCATGCAAGTTGATGGATTTTGAAGGAAAATACATGGTATCAAGACCCATGTAGTTATATTGTAAAGTTATGTTCATTGTGTGAATCAAAATTTCCTATTTCTAAATCTACAAAGAGTGAAAATAGTGAATGAAACTAGGTAGAGTGAAAAAGTGATTAGAGAAAAGTTCCAAATGACTAGGGATAGATCAAATGGTTTGGGTCTTTATTTTAAGACATATTCATCCTTTTACATTGGTTTTTAATTTTTTTTGGATCTCATACATAGGCTATAATGTGGTCATAAAGTGACTTGTCTGAATAAGATGAATTGTGAAGGTGTTTGTTCCAAAAGTTGGTCTATATGTTCCTTATGTGATATTATACCTCAAAATATTTGTGATTAGAGTTAATATGAATGTTTATAAGTATATAATTAATTAATTTTGATTTTAATTAAGTGATACTACAAGTTTTATAATTCATGTTCACCATTACTATGTTTTGACTCAAGATGACTGCTATAGGCATGCTGAAGGAAGTGAAGTGTTTGAAGTCATCGTGACAAGATATGATGCATAAAATTGAAATTTTAATGTTTTTGGAGACATAAATTAAATAAAAAATACTTTTGGAATGTATAAATATAGTTTGAGGCATTGAATTGTCAAAGCTAAAAAGGTTTTTCTAGTTATGTGTACATAGTGTGAGAGTGGTCTAAGGGATTGATCTATTATACCAATGATTGATGTTATAACAAGTGATACAGATATTATATGATGATATAAATATAATAATTTACATATCCATGTGAATTATATATATTTAAATGACTCTTACAAGTGCTAAACATGAACTTGTTCATGACTATTTTTGAAGGTTATAGGTAGTCTAAGTGGTCAATTTGAAGAAGTGAGTTTGATGTTGTTTGACCTAAGTTGAGGAAATAAATGAGTTTGGTGATGTTTTATATGTAATTTAGGATATAATAATGAAAATAATTAAATTTTTATTTTATAAAAGTGATTTTATACTTTAGTTCTACAAGATAGACTTTTATGTGTTTTAAGTCCTAAATGGTGAGTAGGCTAAAAGGTTTGGTTCAAGTGGTGAGTTAGAGTTCCAGGTGGAATATACCTATGTGAGAGTGATAAATGTTATATTATAGGTAGGTTTTATGTGTTTCATCCATTTTTTAAGGAAAAATGTGGTTAAAAAAGTCTGATTGTAACATGTTGGTGTGAAGACCTAATTTCTTTAGATCTCTATTAGGCCTAATATTGAGATTGGTCTCTATAGACTATGGATAACCTATGAAGAGGTTGTCTCTTTCATGTAACATGTATGATGACATAATTCAAGGGTAATATTATTATGGTAATAATCTTGGATGACCAAGATAGGTGAGATGAAATGTATGGTATAAAGGAAAGGCCTAATAGGCCTATTTAAACTGGGTTAGTGAGTGGGAACTCGAGCGAAGAAGAGAGATCATTGAAAGAGTAAAGGAAGGTCATTGAGGACCATTAGAGGGTGAATTATATTATTCAAATAAATATTATCAAGTTTATTTAGGTGGAAACAAAGGTCATTGGACCTAATAAGCCTAGAAAAGGTATATTAAGTGAACGAGCCTAAGTGGCTTGTATGAGGTAGAGAGGCAGGTTGGTAAGTGTTAGAGAAAGATAAGTTCATCATCAGGTGTGTCAGACTTTAGATTTAAGGTGGATATTATTTTTTAGGTGACTGAGTTGGTGATTTATCATCTAGGGGGTTGTATCCTCCTTGTTAGTTGGTTCTAGCTAAAGGTCAAGTGGATGCTTGACTCAATTGAGGCATGGGTGTTCCTTGATTAGTTGGTGCTGGTCTAAATTGAATCTTGTCATTATAGGATAGTATTATATGTGCATGGTTCAATGTGTTTTATTACCAATAGGGTTTCCCATGTAATCTATTATGTTATCTTGTGATGTGCTCATATGGATGTTTCTCTATGCACTGTTTGATTTTATGCGAATGTATGCTTCATGAAATGGTAATTGGAATTGAATATACATTGTTGCCTATTGATTAACCCCCTCCCAATAGATAATTAAAATAAATTTTTTTGAGTGTATATGATTGAGGTGATACATAATCACAAAATATCATACACAATATGAAATACCACCACTTAATCTGAGACTATGAAAATGTGGAAGCCATGTCTATATGCCATGCCCCCACTAAAATGAAACTATGAAAGTGTGTGATCCATGTCTATATGACATTCCAAAATTTAAATTACATCCTTTTAGGATGATGGTAAATAGGAAATTTTATTCACCTCATAATGGAATGAAAAGTTGATGATCTCATGTATATAATAACCAATTTATATCCTGGTAGTAATAGTACCGAAGAATATGACATTGTTTAGGTGACAAATTGGGATCTATAATAATAGTTATTGTAATAAAAAAGTTAATTGGTTATTTTTTATTTTTAAAATTATTCTAAATTATTATAATATTAAGGGGATTGCTTCTTATATTTTAATGTAACTCATGGTTTATAAATTATACAACTAGTGCTCAGGATATGTGTATTTGAAGTTATTACAGAAGGTATGTATTGGGTATGTTGAATATGAATTATAACTCATTTTCACTTTGAACCTTTTAAAAAAACATCTATCTATAAATAGAATAAAATAATGCCTTTTGGTAGAGGTCCTTGACTAGTGTGACTTAATGCACTTCAGATAACCCTGTCTAGCCAAGTTTTTGATGAACTTGTAAGTAGGTTTAACTATTAATTTACTCGTAATTTTTAATTTTATTTTTAATTTTGAGAAAATTCTAAGTTTTCTTAGGTGGATTTATGGAAACTTTCATCAAGGGTCAAGACACTTGTATTGGTTATTTGATCTTAGTGTCCTAGTTCTAATGCAAGTGTTTGATGACATTATCTTGCATCGATGCTAGTGTTTGACACTTATGTCCTGCATCAATGCTAGTGTTTGGTGTTACTAGATTTTTTTTCTAAATACCATGTAAATTCATTATTTCAGACTAGAATGTGATCACTAATGACTAGTTTGATACTCTTTTGGTTATGTAAGGACTTGCATATTCATGAATTTTAACATCATAGATATTTTTTGACTTTGGTAGAGCTAGGTATAGATGTGGCCAATTGGGCCATTATATATTAGGTATGATTAGATCATGTGGCCCAATAATTATAACTTTCATATGATTTCCACCTCATAATATCCATATACAAGAGGTGCAACTTGGATACCTACACTTTTTGGCTCTAAATAGGGGAGATGATGGTCATATTAGAGGATGTGGATCTTGTTTTCTAGATTACCATTAGAGTCAAGAGAGTTTAAGTTGTTGGATAATGAATATCTACTTATATTTAATGATCTCACATATATTTTAATGGCCAAAAGGCTCTAGATGTAGATCTGATTAGGATGGTTCATGTTGATAATATTATCAAAGGTGATGTTCCACAGCTACAAGATTTTATCTAAATTTTGTTAGAATAATTTATAGTAGTAGAGGGTGTCATAGTTATCATTGCATATCATATGTACCATATAGTTTAGAAATTGATATTTATCATACCAAATATTTTTGGGGTTGTACTATATTATCCAAATTATCTAAGGATATGTACATATTTTCACTAGAGATTCATGATGGAGGGATTAGAGTAAGAACCCTTTTATAGATTTGGGAATATAAACACATTGTAGTGGTATAATTTGTTAGTGGATCCCCATCTAGGTGGACCCATCCATAGATATTTATAGAGTGGTGGGTATTTACCCATGGTAGACTACACACAATGATGAAGTAATGCATTATTTTGGATAGATTGACATTAGATAAAATTATATGTCATTTGTATAAATTAGTTTTTGGATAGATTGAGGATGAGAATGATATTTAGACAATCTAGATTAACATGTGGTTTGTTGATCAGATTCTTAGTGTATAAGATTTGTTTTAGCATGACTATGTTTTATGATAGTTTGGTATAGATCAAGGATTTCCATCTACACCTTACCATTTGCATTTGACAACACATAGTGATTATATTCCCCATGAAATAATAATACCCATACATATAGATATAACTCCTCATCCTAGATATGAGAGAGATCCCATGGTTCCCTAGCTATGGGGAATGGTGTGGGATATACATATGGTTATATGTAGTGGTGGGTAGGAACTTTGTGGCCATCATTATTCCCTATTATATTCTCCCCTCTAGGTTCCATTATTATGTCACAAAATATGTAGGAGGAGAGATAGATGGAGATGGAGGTGATGATGCTCTTATGGGAGTAGCACCAATAGATGAGGTGGCCATTTGATCCACCTATAAGTATCATGGTTATTTTAACATCTTTTTTTGGTATAATGTTAGATAAATTATTTGATTCCATAGACATAGCTAAATGGTATTTTTTATCTTGTATGTGTAGGTAATAATTAGTGGGTGACTATGGTAGATCATGGTATACAAGCCCTTACACATATTGTACCCATGGATATATCTATTAAGGGATTTATTAAGAGGGATATTGATATTATAGGTGACCATGTACCTTTATTTGATCCTAAGGGAATATTTTTAAAGAATTTAATCAAATAAAATTTAAAATAAGAAATGTAATACTATTACCTTGACAAATTGAGTAAACCAAACATCCAAGACAAGATATTTGAAGAGTGGGGAAACCATAGAATAGATTAAAACTCCACAATCTATTAAAATATTGTAATAATGAATCACTCCATGTACATATCAAGAATAATATGAGTGAGAGAGAGAGAATGTATTTAGGTAAAAATAATATCACAATGATGCAAGAGTGAGATAAAGATTGTACAACCACCAAAAATATTGAAGAGAGGAGGATAAAATATTAATAAATAGAACTAAGAAGAATAAGGAGTTACATGTGCAAGTTTCTACATATGTGCAAAGTGTACCTAATCCTCTTACAAGTGAATATGATGTATGTGCCACATGGTTAAAAATAAGTTACATGCAAGTATATCCAAATCCTATAAGTGGACTAGAGAGGTGAGTGACAACTCATAAAGATAAAATAAATTGCATTTATAAATACAATAAACACACATATAAATAAGACTTAGGAAATGCCTATTAACCTATATTGAACATAAATTAGGTTTAATTATCCTAAACTCCACCTTAAACTTAATTTGAGGAATAAAAAGTGGGGAAAACCTTTTAAAAACAAGGGAGTTGAAATTACATAGTACTCCCCCTTAATAAAAATTTCAAAAGGAATTAAAATAGTTTTTGAAAGAAATAAGAAGATAAGGTGTCACTAAATTTTGAAAGGATGAATGTATGATTATAAATAGACTATAATAGTCATCTTCAGATAATGTGGTCAATCCTCAATGAATCAAAGTAAAAAAAAAAAAAGTGATCTACAAAAGCCTGTAAAACTAGGATGCTAAAACCAATCTTTCAAGTTAAATAACCAATATTCTAGAATTAAAATCTACTTACATAATGTAATAAAAATAGATATAAAACAAGGTAAATTTTAGATAAAGATAAATTCCATCATAAAGTGCATAAACCTACATGAAAATAAATGATTCAAAATAATCAAAAAATATATCCTATGCAACAGAAAGTAAGGAATTCATAATAGAGTTTAATTTAATAAAAATGGAGACAAAGAAGATGCATCACTTACAAAACATATCTGATGTGAAGTAATAAAATAATAATCATATGAGTAGACATAAAAATATCTATAAGATCCATCATTTTTTAATGAATCCAAACATTGTTAACTTTAAAGGCAGTAGATTTAATCATTTTCTAACAACACAATATGCCATGCATGAATTTAATACAAGTTTTACATGGGTGAAATTTCAAACATTTATATATTTGATTCCCATGACTTCCACAATTTTTATAAGGTTTAATATTTTAAATCAAAGCATGAGCATTAAAATCACTATAATCAAAATAGGTTTCATTATAAGTCCATGAAACAACCCCAATTTTTTTTTAAGTTATCAATCAAGGTACACAATAGGACAACAAAAGGTCCTACTGGATAGAATTATTCAATTGTCAGATATCTCCTCAACTCTAAATAGATATAGATAACCCATAATTAACATCTCAATAATCCCAAAAGTGGTAAGGCTCTAAATAACTAGAATGAAATTATGCACATCCAAGAGTGTCTAGTTAAACATTTATTAGGTAAGAAAATATTATATGATGAAATTGTAGAACATGAGTAGGAGGTCCAAAAGACCAAACACAAGGGTCTATCTAACTAAATTAATTATCAATTCTTATCACTTATGTGATCATCAAGTGGATATCTCTAATCCACCATTAAAGCCAACACAAGATAGGCTAAGGTATCAAAAACCCTTTTGGGAAAACACCCAAATGAGGAATACTCCAAGTCCTACCCTCATATATTACCATATCACAAGATAAGATCCTTTAGGAAAACATTATACCTTGTTTCCTTAATTGATGAAAGCCACACACCAAGGATATAACTCCATGTACGAATAATTTTACTATAGAACTAGATGGGATATAGAATACTAAACTAAAGGTGGATGACATCACACACATGAGAATCATGATAAGTATACAATTAGCCTTGGTAGACAATTACTTCTCATGCTATATAATCACCTAACAAGATGAAGGATTACTAATCATGCTACAAGATCACTATCTCGTAGGTCAATTAAATGGGTCTCACACCTAAATTTACTTAATTATCCTTTAGTTAGCATATCAAGTTATACTAAAACATATATTTGGACACCATGTAAATTGCATGCTTATGACCACACAAGATTTAATCTCCTAACTAGCCTCAGATATTAACTTGAGTATTCATTAAGGAAGATTGTAAATTAGTATCTCATTATCAAGGTGGGTTATTTAAACATATATCCAAGCATTAACTTAAGGGTTTCCATATCCTGTTAGTTCTCATCCTCATACTAGGATTATCTACCACCCATGTAGATTTATTCACTTCTAAATGATCAAAACACTAGGTGTATTATGAAGTTCATTCGAAAGATATATTTATACTTTTAGGAATTATTATCTTCTATAACCATTGATTATGTATTCTCAAGAAAAAAATAGTGATAATTTGGTCAACTTTCATTAAATAGGAGTTACATTATAATATCTGAGTTATTAAACTTAAGAAAACCTATCATATGTATAAATCACTATAGAATCATTCATAGTATAATCCATAATCCATAATGTGGGTTCACATGTAAATATTGTTAATATAGATTACTTCATTGCATAAATAATAGAAGTAAGCCCACTTACAATGATATTACAACCCATAAACATTCATTGTTATGCTATATACATGAGATCATATTTCCTTGAATCATCAAGAGATGAGTATATAAACCATTTTCAAAATATAGTTTCTATCAAGTATTGTAATTATTTTAAAACTATTAGTTTTAAAATAATGTTATAATTAAGGAATGTCTTAAACTATCATGGCCAAATTAATTTCATGAATCAAGTTCCACCGATTGTTTTAGCTAAGGCTATAAACCATGCTATCATGAACTAATAATATGTCCATCACCAAGGAAAATAGATAAAATCATACATCATATTGTATGTTGAACTATGAATACTAATTTAATCCCAAGGATAGCCATTACCAACATGTTGTAAAATAAAAATATCTTCTAATATAGTTGGCTATCATCAAGCTACTATCACAGTCAATAGTTAAATCCATAGGTTAAATAAGCATTCCATGCAGTGAAATTGACATTAAATAAATTATAACATTAAATTTAAATGCATATATGCTACTCCATTAAGGAATTTAAAACCTATATATATTTTATCATATCATAAAGTAATACCAATTTATTTTCTTATAAATTCAAGGTTAAGACATTACATTTGCAATTGTTCCAATAATACCATTTTTCATTACATGTAACTTAAAAACCATAAGTGAATCATTAAGCCATGTACATAAATTAATATACAAGGATAAAGTATAACATGATGCATTATAACTACATCACAACTCAAATGGAAATTAGAGTCCAGTTTAAATGGGTACCAAAAACTTAAATATAGTCGGGTTATATGCATAAAAACCATACAACTATCCTCAAGGTTTGCTCCTAATGAGGAAAACATAATCAATAATGTCCTTGTTCCAACATTATAATTTTATAAATTAAATAATGAAATAAAATGAAGCCACAACATAAAATGAGTAAACAACTACCATTCATCGAATTGACATCATATAACCATAGGCACAAATAAGAATAAAAAGTTGTAATATGAAATCCAAGTACCATAATGATAAGTTGAACATTAAAAGGAGGACATCCCTCAAAACCAACACTATGATCCCAAATATTGGTGGCCCTGACCACCCAAACCATCAACTTGGTGGAGGGTTTTGGTATCAATGTACTTGAGTAAGGTAAGAGGTACACACATAATATTGAGCCACCACTAAGGACTAAAAAACTATCCATAAGGCCAAAAGAATAAATGACAAAAAAGAAACACGAACCATAACACTCAACCACACCATGGATTATATAAGTGTAAAATTAATTAAACTCATTAGGATCAACCTGTGGTAATTGGATTAACTTAAATGAGTCAAAAGAGGAAGCATTCATGCATTAATAGAATTTAATGGGATTAGTTTTAACATAGATAGGTATGACAATAGAAAGGTACCAATAATCTATTCAAGGTCTACAATAATTTTTTAAAGGTCAAGAATCAATGTGAAGGGTCCATGGGATCATCATGAGATCTCATGACCTCATATGATCCCTAGGTACAAAAATTAGTTTTTAAAATGATTTTACCAAAAAGAGAAACAACATCCAGATATTTTTGGATGGGAATCAACTCTTTTGTAATTTTAATTCAATTCAATATGAGTCTAATTATATCTTGACACAACAAGGGTTGATATTTACATACAAAACTAGTTTTAGTCTTAAAAATATAGTCCTTCAACAATTCAACTAAATCCATAACAAAGTAGAAAACCCCCTTCCATAGGAATAATAAAATAACCCAATTTGAATTTCACCTCATATTTAAAAATTAGAATCCCTTTATTTCAATATGATACCCAAATTGGTCTTCAGCTCTAAATTCATAAATTAAATTCATATAGCATTTACAAGTTGTGGCAAATTACTCATAAGGTAAATATAAATGGGTTTCACTATGTTTTCTTTTTCACTAGAAATAAGGGATAAAATACTCCCAATCATGCTAAGACAACTCAAAACCACCAATGCCATATTTATTCAAACAAATAAGTATGGCAAATTAGTTTAAAAAAGGGATTAAAATATTTTAGTTGATTAAATACCTGACAATATATTAGATAAAAAAATTATGTAAAGGGTAGGGGAAAGAACAACCCCCAAATAAATTTAAGATAACACTCCAAAAGTGGTAGAACCTAGATGGGCATTTCATACAGCTAATCAAGGTATGATGATTGGTTTCCATACAAATCTAGAAAAATAATCCAAACATAAATAAAATGAAATAACATTATATCAGCTTCTAATACAAAGGAGAGATATTCTATATCAATATACTCACATGTGTATAACTAGTTTAAAAAATCATAACATTCATTTAGAATAATTTTGTTTGTTGAAGGGTTCTAAAAAAATACCAAACATTGGGTTTTAGATGCCTCTCCCACTCCTATGCATCCCCTATTTCTTCCATTCCCTCCCCTTCTAGCTATGTTCCACACCTGTACTCCTCTTTTTCCTTTGCTCCACACCATACATGGTGTCAAACTCTCCCTTGCTTCCCCATGGTCCACCTGACATCACTCTTCTTTTATGTTAGGCCATATCTATCCTTGTTATACCATGTTGCCATAGGAAAAAAAAGAATAATATATAGTACATATATAAATATGTATAAAAAAAGATGATATAAACCATCATGGGGGGAACACTAATATAATAAAATATTATTATTATTACTATTATTATTATTATTATTTAACAATAAGAAATATCAAAGAAATATAAATGTATATATATATATATATAATATTTTATATATATATATATATATATATATAATATTTTATATATATATATATATATATATATATATAATAGTATAAGACATAATATATGAATATGTGTATAATATTATATAAAAGGAAATAATAATGACTGAAAAGGAGATCACAGAAAGAGAAAATAATAAAATCATTAAATAGAAAAAATAAGAAAAGTCAATAATAAGTATCGGATAGAAATTTTGATACAATCAATTAATAATGGGAAGGATAAATTTTAAATACAATAATAATAATAATAATAATAATAATAATAATAATAATAATAATAATAGTAGTAGTAGTACAATAAAAATAATTAATTAAATAATTTACAAGGAATTGTAAGTCATTAAATGACATTAATTATTAGAGATTATTAAGAATAATATCGATCCATGGAAATCATAAAATCAACTTTGTTAATAAAAAATTGATAATATGAAATAATAGATAATAATAATAATAATAATAATAATAATCATTAAAATAATACTATTAAAAGAATTAAAAGTTGATATAGATCTCAAGGAGGTCAATTCCCATGAAGATAACCAATGATGCTCTTTAAGGTCAAGAGATACTTACAGATCTAGATGAACCCAACCATCTAAATTTAAGATAACTACTCCAAGAATAAAAACACATGTGTCTACAAAACCTAGTGAAGATACTAGATATGAAGATGACCTCTAACATACAAGAGCATGCAAAGGTAATAACAAGGCTAAAACTTGACACTATGAGCAAGGAACCATACAATGTGCACATGTTAAATGTGTGTGTGTGTGTGTGTGTGTGTGTGTGTGTGTGTGTGTGTGTGTGTGTGTGTGTGTGTGTGTGTGTGTGGCTAGACCAAAAGGGGAGAAAAATATTAACATACTAGAGTACAATAATGGTAACTCAATATCATATACTACACATTATACCTGTGAGAGTGAGATTTCAAATACTCAATTGCCCATGATATACCCAAGATGTCCAAACTCGATGACAAGCCTAACTCACAGCATTATGCTTGTAACCACAAATAAGACATCAACAACACTTGAATGATGTAGATATGAATATAAACCATAATAAATTCATAACAATCATTAATGATTAATCATGAGTAATAAATCACTATAAACATCTATAGATGAAAGGAGTAAGAGTTGGCCCTGATAAACATAACCCTGAGTATGCCCTTTGAATATAATCAATAGATGCAAAAGTCACCAAGTCAATCCACATCAGTAAAACATGATATATCAATGACATATAGTAATGTAACTAGTTGGAGAAGCATACACATATAATAGGATAAAATGAATCCAACATAAGTAGTATGCATATCAGGATATAATGAAAATGATGTAGGTATCACCCATGACATAACATGTCACATCAGCTATCTAATCTATCTACATCACAACCATCTATAATAAAAACTAATATCAACCATCAGTAGTAAAAGTGCTATTAGAACAAGATAAGCAAGTTGTAGTCCAGTATCTGAAAGGGGCCTACAAGGTCAATTTGTGACACTTTGATGTAGAGGATGATGTGATTATAAATTTAAATTATAAGCAAGTGAAGCATCAAAACCAAGATGTTTATAATTTTCATTATATTCAATTAAAAGAGGGTCAAACATATTATTTTCCAACTTACCAAGTACACCACCTGAATAACCCATATTGTGCATGAATTTTAATCTGGGGTTGGTATAAAAATTGTTTAATGAATTTTTAGGTATTTGATAAGAATAAAAAGTTTCAACAACATTTTAGAGATTAATATGTGCAAAAGCTCCAAAATTTTTATTTAGAACATCAATAGATTATTGATTTTATCTACATGAGTAGTAAAGGGGGTTTAAAAATAAATTATAGTGTATTTTTTATATTGAATTTCATGTTTGAGTGTAATAATTTAATCTTGTTTAAGATAAAGTTGGAAAGAAGTATTTTTGAAGGCTAAAAATATGGCTAACTTTAATACCATTATGTAAGATATAAACTTCAAAAAAAAAAAAAAAAAAAACAATAATACAAGTTAAATTAATTAACTTGTAAATGTAAATACACACCAAAACACTAAATTTTTAAATGAATGAAAAAAATATTGAGATTACTTTTAAAAAGTGAATTAATTTAATATAACTCTAACTTAACAAATAAATAATGATTTTTTTTAATCCATAAAATCACTATAATCACATATTTAAATGATTATTAAGCATTTGTCAAAATTAATTTTATGTGAAGAAAAACATTAATGGATTGAACTAATTTTTAAAATATTTAAGTCTTATAAAAACAAAATTTACAAATAAAAATATTAGATTTGAGATAAAATTTTCATAACATAAATCTGATATATAAATGAAAATGAAAAACACCAAAGTATTTGCCATGTAGTGAAAAATGTTTTTATTAAAAAAAATGCCACATGTCATTGAAAGGAATTATTAAATTTTAAATTTTAAATTAAATTTTCAAAATAGAAAGGACTTTTATGACATATGAATTTTTTGGAAAAAATTTAAATTTATTTTTCTTTACCATATAAAATAATTCAAACCTTAAAACTCATTGATATTGCCTTTAACCATTAGAAAAAAAAAAAAAAACTATAAATAACATAGTGCTTCCACATGGGTGAAATAAACTCTTATTACTACGTAAATACAAAATGAAATGAAGAAAATTTCTAGGTGATAAAATTGAGAACTATATTAGTAAATCACATTAAGGAAACAAAAGAGTTGTTGATATGAATAAATAGAACATAGCTTGAGAAATAAACACACTAAACCAAAATAGATTAATAAAGCATTATGAAAGGAATGAAATGCCAAAAAACCTATAATCAATGACCAATGGGAAATATTATTATCAAAATATTGAAGTTAAAAATCAATGATGGAAGTTTAAAAAAATACAAAACAACAAAGAATAAAAAGACATGAGACAAGGAGAAACATTACTAGAACATGGTATTTTAAAAGATGTTACTAAACTTAGAAAAATAAATAAAACAAATATCATAATAAGGCATTACTAGAATGTAATTTTAAAAGAAAAAGGATTTTTTTAAAAACAAAATGCCTTGGAACTATTATTAGAAAATATATTAATGAAGAATTTCAATAGTAAAAAGGGTTGAAAATTAATGGTTGGAACCACACAAGAATGATGGAAAAGCATAAAAAAATGTAAAATATTGCTGAACAAAACATGAGGAGGCTGAGATAGGCTTTTGGAGATTTGGATGAATTTCCTAGAGGATAAAACAATCCCTATATAGTTATGGATGATATTTTGTGATTATGGAGCACCTCATTTTTTTATGGAAACCTCAGACATTAGCAACTCTTCTTAGTTTTACACTCTCATTTCTTCTACAAGCCTCATATCTATTATATCTTATGACCCTTGGCCTATCTCTTAGTTTGACTAATATTATATTGATGACATAGACATTTTATCTTTCCTAGAATTCCTAAAATATACTTATCTTACACATCTATAAGTTCTGATCCTTTACTTATTTTGTTATTCCTTAGACACTAACATTTATGAAAAATAATAAAAACAACATTATTGTCCTACCCTTATACAAGTTTCTAGTGGACTAAAGTAATTTAATTTTCTAATGAAACATATCTTGATGGTTGGCCTAAGTGATTTAATGTGAAATATCTCCTAATTAATTAGAATAAATACAATATCAATCCTCATTCATTCCTAACATATGAATACCTAAAAAATACCTAAGAAACCAAGTTACTTATCAAAAGTCACCCTATCAAGCATTTAATTGATCAAATATTCCCTATTTTTATACCATTCATAGGGAAAACACATCTACAAGTCTAATATACTTAAAAGAATCCTAAAGGCTTGATTTGCTAAGTTACAAGCTAGACCACTATCATACTTATTTTACACACATTGCATGATTCACACAATCCAATACATATGGGATAATTACATTAATTTGAGACCCTCTTCAGATTATTGGATATGTATGTAGTGCCATTTGATAGTGGGGTTGTTGGGGTCAGCTTGACACTTTATGCCCATTAGCCCATATTTTCCAAGGTCACATTAAACATGGAAAGCTAGGGTTTTACCATTTCATAAGGAATAATTATCTATGAACCATATATAAATACACTAGAGTGAAGGAAAATACAAACCCATAATCATTTATGTGCTCACATATTGTATCTCTAAAAATTACATATTGGACATTATTGTTAGACTCAGATAATAACATCGATGCAACCATCGAGGGTTGATGCAATTATATAGATACCCAGAGGCACCAGATCCAAAATTTGAAAATTGTTCCAAAACTATCTTTACACCTAATATTACACTATTCAATATCTAAAATTGAATTATCATTAGAATAATGTAAGTACTTATATTCTATGATTTCTATATATAGCCTAGTTTTACTTTATATCTTCAAACTATTTTAACATAATAAATTTAGTGTATGATTATATATGTATTTAAAATTTAATCATCCCACTATAGATCTCATTATTTACCTTATTTCATTTAATTTTTATTTGTAAACATAAGATTAAATTTAAATATATAACATAGCCATATTTTATTTTAGGGTTAAACATTTTGTGAACCTGATATTTGAACATCAAACCCTAGGTCCCTTAGGGTTTTATGATTTTTTCATTTTACTAAACCCTAAGTGTCATAAAATATGTGCAACATGTATTTATCCTTAGAGCTTGTATGCCTCTCCTATCATGTCCTCATTTTGATATTTGGAACATTTAAAAAGGATAAAGAATATTTTATTCCACTTTCAAAATTAAAGGAGGATGATAGTTTAAACCCCTCTAACTAGGTTCATGTTATCCTCTCTTTAAAGGGTAAGGTGGATCATAATGTTTTACAAATATTTATTAACTATAATACCCTTCCAACATCCCTTAATGGTACATATGTAACTGTTTAATATCCCATACCTAAGGCTTGTACTTATGACACCATAAAATATCTAATAACAAATATGAATAAGGTATTGCATGAGTTAAAAGAGCAAAATTAGTCTTTAGACTTAGATATAATTTTATTGGAAATTTATATTATACCATTATAAAAATCTAAACATATTTTATTAACTAAGGTACTAAGGAGACAATTTTCCATGTTACCTAAGTCCACAACTTCATTACTCCCATGGTTACTAGAGTGAACACTTATATCTCTCCCTAGTCCTATTTATTTTAATATAAGCTGTCTTATAACCAAATGATATGATGTGAATGATTATTGTGATTATCATTAAGGAATGTAAAATTAAATAAGTAGATGATTTACCTTGAATCACAAGATCTAAGATTTTATTTATGAAAAAAATATCACATTTGAGGATCCTCTAAAGGAATTAGCTTCACAAAAACTCAAAAAACATCAATGCCAACAATATTTATAATTAAATTATTCATGGGTGATTATTATTCTAGGCATAACCATATTGATCCTACAC
The DNA here is from genome assembly GCA_037957365.1 of Torreya grandis. Classification (NCBI taxonomy): domain Eukaryota; kingdom Viridiplantae; phylum Streptophyta; class Pinopsida; order Cupressales; family Taxaceae; genus Torreya; species Torreya grandis. Next base: position 611,431 of record JARHVA010007521.1, read on the forward strand.
AAACAAAAACCAGTTCCTATATAAATCATTTACAACACCTTGGTTTTTACCTACAATATTTTTTAATAAAACATCACTTAGAAAGACTCTTTGGGAAATATAACAATACCAAATTCTTATAGCCTTAAATTAATTCAAACTTGGGTCTAGGTTATGCCTACCACATATCCATATGCATTTACACTCCAAACCATTTGGCCCTACCAAATGGAAGAAATAATTGATCAAAATCAACAAGGTATTTCCTTTCCTCACAAAGGCATATTTATCCATATTTCAAATGATAGAATAATTTATTATACTACACATGAAAAAAAAGGAGGAACATAAAATTTACCTTTTTAGCCTATCAAATCATGATGAAAATAATGTAAAATATCTAACTGAAGGTTATAAGGTTCACAATGGGGGATATATCTATGACCATCCACTAGCTGGCATCATAGGATGATCTTTCCTCTTTAAAAATTCCAAAAATACCAAAAAATAAAAAACAACCAAAAAACAATCAAAAAACCAAAACACTGTTATTACTTACCTATTATATTAGATCTTTAACATCCATATGTTACTTCTATATTCTTAGAATAAATACTCATTTACTCTTACATACACATATGTGTCATACTTATAAATTTGGTGTGATGTAGGCATGTAAACATACATGATACACTCCTATTTCATATGTTGGGATTTCCCCGCACTCATGCCATATGTACATTTGGGGCATACACTTATTGTATATTGATATACATAGGTTATATTATTCAATGATCACTCTACACTATAATGTTTGAGCTTACACATGTAATTACACATGCCTATTATCTATGATTATGTCTTTAAGAATTTAATTTTTATGTTATAAAATTGACATACTTTTCTAACACATTGTATCCATGGGCCACTATGACATGTTTATTCTAGTTGCTTATGCTTTACTTTATGCACTTCTTTAAGTGTCTTGCCTTGCTATTGTATTACTTGTTTTAGCATTTGGATATGTTCCCTTGCTTTCATCCCCTATTATTATGTATGATTTCATTTAAATTTAAATGCCATTCCTTGTTGTATGGACATTTGAATATATCATTATTTCATTTGTGGATAATTGACTAAGTTATGTACCTTTAGATTGTGAAGTATTTGAACATGCCCCTTATTTGTATTTTATTGAGACCATTACATGTTTAATTATTTTTGAGTGCTCTTGTATGTGTGATTAATACTTATATATAGATGCTACCATGATTTTATCATACATCTTAGATGTGCATGTGATCAAATTGGTTCTATCCACTTTAATGATACATTTACCTAGACATGTTCCTTTTACATACTACGTGGTTAAGTTCACATATTTTATAGTTGTCTTACCCTTTTGAGTTGAGGTAACCCTTAGTTCCTATTATTAATTCACCTAAAATGGGGGGTTATTAGTTGGGTAATGCTTGGGAAGCATATTCTTCACGCTTGGCACAATTCTTAAAATTAGTGGGGGAATTTTTTAAAAACATGTTCTCCACACTCACTCAGTATGTGGTACAAATTTCAATTCACAAATTCATTGGGGTAATGTGGTATTGACATAGCTTACACACATTCACAATTTTATATTTAGTGGGTTCATCCTTTGGAATCATTTTTCGCACACTCATTTAGTATATGGTACTTATATCATTTCATAGATTCAGTGGGGGCACACTTTGGAAGCATGTTCTCCACACCTATTTAGTATTTTGCATCTCTATTTTATAGTGGGGGCATGTATTGGAAACATGTCCTCCACATTGGTACTTATATCATTTTAAATATTTCTCCATATATAGTGGGGGAATGCTTTGGAATCATGTCTTCCACACTTACAAAGTTGTCCAAATTGACCAAAACACACAATTCTATGATTCAAATTCATAGTTATGGTAGAATTATATTAATAAATACCATTTTTATACACAATTTTATCAATATAAATATATAAGGTACATATGATATGAAACATGTACCTAATACTATAGAATATAAATCAATTTCATATTCCAAAACTATTGCACATAATGATACCCTATGGACATTTATGAACCATATTGAGCCAATCTTCTCTAGTAGTCGATTCACCTTTTGGTAGGGTTAAGGTGATTAAATCACTCAATCTTGCCAAATTTTTATGTTATACTCAATCATCCAACCTCATCAAGCTATAAGTACCATTGGGTTTCATGGTTGAGCTAATATCAACTTTCAAGTGGCAACTCACTTTTTCTCCAAAGTTGAGGGCATGTACATGCACACACGTGCACTCATGCACGCACGCGCGCACACACACACACACACACACACACACACACACACACACACACACACACACACACACACACACACACACACACACACACACACACACACACACACACACACACACACACACACACACACACACGTATGTATGTATGTAGTGTGTGTGTGTGTGGATATATGCACTTTAAATATTTATCTATATTTATCCTAATATTAGGTTAAGAGTATTACAAGGATACATATTTTATAAAACAACTTGATAATAGTAAATGTGGTTACATTGACATAGGTGTACTACTAAACCTTTCTCTTTATATTTCAATCTATTTCAAGTAATTTTATCCTATATTGCATGCATTGATATCACATTATAACAAGATATTAATTGTAGGTCACTCACTAAAAATGCATTCAAATTCAACTCAAGCAAATAAAAGGTGTGCATATACACCCAAGTATTTATTACTTTCCTGAAAGATAACAATTTCATTCTTATATTAAAGGTGGAGGAAAATGTAGATAATATTTTTTGATTATGTAGAATCTCAATCTTGTACACTTAGAAAACTCAGACCTTAGATGTTTCTCTTAATTCTATACTCTTCTTACTTTCACAAGCCTTGCATCTACTATATCTTCTACCCCTTGGCCTATATATTATTTTTACTAATCTTATATTGATGATAAATAAATTTTATCTTATCTATAATGCTTAAAATGTAGTTATCTTACACCTCTACAAGTTTTGATCATGTACCTATTTTTCTACTCCCTAGACACTAATGTCAAGGACAAACAAGACTGTTCACATTATTATTCTTCCCCAACATAATTATCTATTACCATAAAGTCATCACATTGACAAATGATACATATCCTAATGGTAAACCTAATTGATTTAATGTGAGATATCTCCCACTATGATTGGTATAAATATAATATCAACCCTCGTTCACTCTTATCTTATGAATACCTAGAAAATTCCAAATAGACCAAGGTGTTTATCAAAAAACACATTACCCAGCATTTAATTGATCAAATATTCCCTATTTACATAAAATTCATAGGTACAACACATATATATGTATAAATTCCTAAAGAAGTATCCCAAGATCTTGATTTTTCAAGTTACAAGATAGGTCACTCTTGTACTTGATTTACACATATTACATGATTCATACACAAGACAACATGTAAGGATTAATACATTAGTCTATGGAAATTTTTGAATTATTGGTTATGTATATAACATCCTTTGATAGTGGGGTCATTGTGGTCAACTAAACACCATATTCCCACTAACCCATTTTCTACAAGGTGATATTAAAGATGGAAAAATAGGGTTTTCCCATTTCATAAGGAGTGACTTTTTATGACCCAAATATGAATTCACCATAGTGAATGTGAAGCCAAACCCATAAGCATCTAAGTGGTTGAATCATATTTATCTATATATTCCGTACATGACACTATCATTGAACTCAGATAGTAGCATCAATGTAACCATCCAACACTAATGGAACTATCCAAATAGCTAGAGGAGCCAAATCCATAATCTAATAGCTTTTATAGAACTATCTTTCCACCTTATTTCATCCTATTGTAGATCCATAACTACATTATCATTAGAAAAATCTATGTACTTCTAATATTTGTCATTTTTATATTTATCCTAGTTTTACTATCCATATTTTTACTATCTCATCATAATAAATTTAGTGTATGCTTATATTTGAGTTTATCATTTAATTGGCCTACTATAGATCTGATTATCACCCTTGTGCCATTTCATTTTTATATTCTTAACCTTAAGCTTAATGTTAAATACATACCACAACCATATTTTATTTTAGGGTTAAATAATATCTTAATAAAACATCATCACATCTAGATAGAGAAAAGTGAAGGAAATATTTCTAAGGAATCAACAAAACACACAAGTAAAAGTAAAGTTTTACTAACCAAACTAAGACACCAAGCTAGCTAGGAAAGTGTCACTATGATGCATTTTGATTACTAGAGAGACTTTAAAACTATGAGGAATGTGCAATAATTGAAAAGGAGAAAAATAGAAGGTTTTTGAAAACAAACTAAAGCTAATAAAGAATATAAGGAACAAAATAAAGAGAGAATCCAACTCCAAGATGCCATAATTAGTTTAACTTTAAAATTAAAACATTGAATTTTATTCCAAACCAAAACCAATTCCAAAGATTATGGAAAAAAATGAAACTTATCATAACTGGTCACTCTTTACCATATAGAAAATAACTCACCTATGCCAAGAGAAAAAGGCATGAAACAAGATAAAATAAGCATTTATGAAACTAAAATACTTAATTATTAGCTCAACACTTTATAAAACATGATTTTATAAGAATTAAAATATAAAAAATAGCATAATGATATGTAATAAACTATTAACAACTAATAAATGGTAAAAAATCAATAGGTTAAGAGGGGAGAAACTATTTTACTTTGACCTCACAAATGATCCCACGAAACAAACTCAATAGTCAATGTGAGAAACCCATGGCTCTGATACTATGAATGAATAGTTTCAAATAATCCAATTAATGAACATTGAAAATAAGAAATGGAACAATATTACCTTGACTAATTGATCAAACCACAAATTTTAGATAAGAGATTTGACATATGGGGAAAATATGGAATCGATAAAACCCCCATAATCTATTAAAAGTATTTCAACAATGAATCACTCAAAGTACATAGCAATAATAAGATAAGAGTGAGTGAGTTTGTGTGTGTGTGTGTGTTTGAGATATATATATATATATATATATATATATATATATATATATATATATATATATATATATGTATATATATATGTATATATATGTATATATGTATATATATATATATATGTATATATATATATGTATATATATATATATATATGTATAGATATATGTATATATATATATATATAGAGAGAGAGATTTGAGTTAGGCCAAAATAACATAACGAAGATGCAAGAGTAAGAGTAAGATTGTATAACCACCATAAAAATTGAAGATAACAGTGAGTGAGTGAGAGAGAGAGAGAGAGAGAGAGAGAGAGAGAGAGAGAGAGAGAGAGAGCAGAGAGAGAGAGAGAGAGAGAGAGAGAGAGAGAGAGAGAGAGAGATTTGATTTAGGCTAAAATAACATAAATAAGATTCAATAGTAAGAGTAAGATTGTATAACCACCATAAAAATTGAAGATATGAGGATAATATCTCAATATATAGAGCTAGGATGAATAAGGAGTTACATGTTCAAGATTCAACTTGTGTGCCAAGTGTCCCTAATCCTTTTAAAAGTGAGTAATATTTGCGTGGCATGTTATAGGAGAGGAGTTACATGAAAGTAACTTGAAATCCAATAAGTGGACTAGAGAAGTGAGTGACACATCATAAAGGATAGGATAAATTGCATTTATAGATAAAATAATTGCACACATAAATAAGACTTAAGATAAACTTATAAATCTATACTAAACCCGAATTAAGGTTAATTATCCGAGTTGTGTCCAAATATCATGCTTCTTCCACTAAACATAATGAGTTGCATGCTAAGTTAGATAGACATAAAATCCTAGAGCATAATGCCATAACGATTATGTAAGTTTTGATTGATCGATATGACACTCTATGGCATGAGAATGAAGATATCTTATGGTGATTAATATCTTATTAGGAGAGAGTATTTGATTTATCCCATACATGTGAGCCCTAGTTATATCCTAGTGCATTCACATCAAGAGGTGTAGGAACCATTGATTCAGGTAGTGATGAAGGAGTATACACCTAGGGATATGCCCCATACCTATGAATAATGTTTTCATTTGTATAAACTTTGCATCATTTGATATATATATATATATATATATATATATATATATATATATATATATATATATATATATATATGTTTGTGTGTCTGTGTATGTATGTATGTGTATATATGAAGTTCTTAACATGGTTTATTTTTCATTAAATGGATGTGTAATATTTAACTCTTTATATTTGATTTTGTATTTATTTTTATAGTTTATGATTGTATGTTGTGAATTGTGTGAAAAATATTTGAATTTTATGAGATACTTAAATTATATTGATAATAGAGTAATCATCATATGAAATTAAATCTAGTATGAAATAAGAACACTCTACTATGATAATCATATGGTAATGGAAATACTAGTTTTGATTTTGTCACTGATTCTAAAGTAAATATAGAAGTAACTAGTGAATCTCTAGATACCAATTTTGGCATCTAAATTTATTCTATAGGTACATCCCCTCTATGTGTCCCTCTATGTAGAACCTAATCAACCAATGGTTCTTTGATGCGATCAATGTGGGAGTGATCAATCTTGGTATACGATATACTAGGAGAAGGACTTATACTAGTGTCTATGAAGGTTGATGGACCATTTGTTCATCAACAAGAGCAACATGGGATGGCTCAACCCTACTAGACAATCCTCTAGTATAATTATGTGAAATATGTCTAGATATGCCTTATTAGAATGAAATAAATTTTTGATCATCTAAATGTATAATTTTTTCTCAAGATCAAAACATTCATTATATCAATTCTTATATATACCATGGTAAGCTCAAAAGTGTTGTCATTTTGACCTTTTCAAATTATTGTGGTGGATAATATGAATTTTAAGGAAGTGTTATCATATATTTTTCTAATAGTTTGTGAAATATATCATGTGGTCTATCATGATATAAATTAAACTTAAGATTTTATGTTTAGGCAAAGGTATATGGTCTAACTATGGGAGGTATTTTATAACTATGTTCCTTTATTTTGTTCAACACATTTATCATTTATTATTTGACATATATTTTTGGTTCTTAATGTGTTTTAATTTTTTTATGATTATTCTAAGGTGGCTCGTTTACCTTCAAAATATGTATTTGACCATGTTTGGTTTTGTGTGGAAAAATAAGCAATTCAGTGTGTGTGTTAGGGCACATGCATATTTATGCACATCCTAATTAAAGTCTTGAATGAAGAAAATGTATTATTCAATGAGATTTATCAAATTTTATAAATAATACCCCTACTAAATATAATTTTCACTTCCAAATATGAAGGTGTATTGTTTAAGGAATATAAAGTGTCCTTAAATTGAATAATATAGTCTTGCATAGGCTCATTCTCATTTTGTGTCAACACTTGTAAATTTTACAATGATAAATTAGGTAATGTATAGTGATAAAAATATGGTAAGAATACATCTAAAGTTTATTTAAATTTGATAACGAACCATTTCGGAGACTACAAAACCAATCAAGAGCCACATTAGTTAATCTTTGATGGAAAGTCTTTAATTGTAAGGTTTTATTTTTGGCCCAAATTCCAAAGGAATGTATATATTACTGAGAATGAGTATATATATCCACATGAACATAAAATAAGCAAAATTTAGGGATGATAAAGTTTGAAGGATAAGGATACTCAAATTCATATCTAGCAATATGTTATTGTGTTAAATATCATTTCTCAAAAATAGACTCATGAGAAGAAACTTAAAAACTAAGAGTATTAATTTGCTATTGAAAGTCTCCCATGGTAGTCATGATAGATAAAATATGTCAAGGAGAGGGTGTGGCTTTTGTTCGAGGCTGAAAATTACCATTGATAGGAAACATGAGAATGATATAATCATTACAACTTTTGAGAATAAGATCGTCACATGATTTTGAAACATTTGGTAAGGGGGCATCCATGGTTAAATAGGTAAGTATAGTAGCTTGGATAACATGAAGGTTGATACCCTTATATTTACAATATGTGATGTTATTTGAAACTGCATTACATAAATAGGAGTAATGGAATAGATTTAAATTTTAAATATTTGTTCTCTTTTAGTAGATAATTCTAAGGAGGGAGGAATGGAAACATTTATGAGTTCATTTACAACATTACAAGAGGGAAGAATGCAAATTTCACTTTCATTTTTATTTTTAAAAGGATGGGAACAAATGTCATGCTACTTTTTATTTTATTTCATTTATACAACATGAGCTTTGAATGAGAGGAATCAAATGTTCTAGGGGATTTATTTTCATCCCCAATTAATTTATCTTTTATAACTACTTTATTATGAATTTGATATGAACTCTCATTTTTTCACTCAAGCAAGAAAGGGGAAGAAGTATTACATTCATGTCACTCATTATAATTTAGATACAGATAATAAATCTCATTATTTTTATTTTAGACATCTAAATGAGGGATAAA
>JARHVA010007521.1:625000-664676 GCA_037957365.1 Torreya grandis
AATATTTTTTAATCAAAAATTTTAAATATCCCTTATAATCTATCACTTACTCCTCTCAAAAAATACCTTTTCTGACTGTCTCACTAACATGCTTGAAACCCTACCACATGCACATTTACTTTTAACCATTATTTACATTACAATTTTGATTTATGAAGGTTTAATAATATTATTTATGACAAATAATATCTCTAAAAAAATTATTTTCTAAAAAATAATGAAAAATGCAATCACATCTCTTAAAAACAAGCTATTAGGGTTTTAGAAGGGTTTTAAAGACCTTTCATTTTTAATGATTATTCATAAATTTAAGCACATATAACCTAAAACCAATGAAATTAATATTAAGTAAATAGGGTCCCATTTATTCCTATAATACCACTATAACAAAATATTATTCTCATTTATGAGTTGAGCATTTGAAAATTGCCTTTAATAGCTTACAACTAGCTTGCTAGAGGAATAAAAGAAACTTCTACCAAAATTTGGACTTGTAAGTTGTTCTTGATCATTGTTATGGGTTTTCTAAGGATGTATGATGTTTTTAGTATATATTTAATCTTTAATCCATGAATTTAGTCTTCCTAAAAACTTTTACATAATATATTTTGACCAATGATGGAAAAATTTATCAACATTCTTGGCGACCCTACTGAGATGTTTGCCTCCTAAACACTCAAGATTAGTAACCTTAACAATTATGATATGTAATTATAAAAATATCACCAAATTTTAGACTAAAAATTCCTTGTCAAGAAACTAAAACAATTGTGCATAATAACTTAGGTAATTGAAAGTTAATACAACTACCAACTCAAAATGTATAAGATAATACTTAGAGGAAAGTGAAAATCTAAAACTAATATGTAACAAATTTAAAATGCACATATATAAAATAAAAACAACCTCAATTAATATCCATGTGGTTTATAAATATTAGGAACAAGCTATTGTTTGAGTATCATTCTAGTTGAATCACCTCTTTTCTTGCTTGGCTTATCGCTAAGTGAATCAACTGAAATAAACATATCTCCAATATAGAAAAACTATTAATATGGTTCAATTATAACCTAAATTTTCTCTTCAATACTAATAAATATCTCCAATGTAACCAAATTATTATTCATAGGAAGAGTTGAAACTTCATCCTCTAATGGATCACTACAATAATTTTTCTGGCTCTCTATGACATCTTGAGAGATATCATTTTGATTTTCAATTGATACAAATTGTTATATATCTTTAAGGAGATCCAAATGATTATATCTAACTTAATTGGGGTCTTATTGTGATATACTTATATAAACATCTTCTTTAATATTCTTTAAGAATTTGGAAACCACTTTATCAATGTCTTAACAAGGAAATGTAGGCCTACAAAGATTATCGATGTCTTGAATCAAATCAAGGTACTATTTCCACTCTTCATAAAAACATTATTAATACTTAATTATAGCTTCTTGAGGTTCACTAAGAACCACTACATCTTATTTTATATCTTTACTTAGCTTATGTCTAGGTTTGTTACTTTGTGGAACCATTATTATAACCTCCCTAGTTGTTTCCATGTCATATTGAACATCTTCATGATTGAATTATTGAGTCTCACTTTCATCTAAAATATAAATTTTATCCTCAATGGATTCAAAATGATCTTATTATATGCCAAATTTAAGCTCATTTTAATAATACAAGTCTTTATCATGATTTCTTAATAGATTAAACTCTTCACTTTGATGTTCTTATTTTGCATTCCATACAAAAGGTTATCCTTCAAAAAGTGATATGTTGGGAGGCAAAGAGGTTTTATTTTTTGGAATATAAATTATGGTATTATGGGATACACTTGAATTGGATTTGGTATTGAAAAGGCATTAAGAATAATTTAGGATTTAGAATTAACAGTTTTATTTAATAATATTTTGAAAGTAGGGAAATAAACTTATGTTATAGATGCTTAATTATTCTATTTCCACTCAAAAATAAACCTCTCACATTATTATATTCATTGATATTCATGGAAAAAAATCAACTTAAGGATTAGATGTAGGAATCAAGAAACTTGGAACATTTCTTGATTGAGGAGGTTGAGAGACTTGATGAAGAATTGGGAAAGTATGCCCAAGCATAAGCTCTTTCATAGGATTAGGAGTTCTAAAACTTGGAATATTTAAGTAAGTAGAATATATTGAAGGTTCAAGGGGTTCTTCTTGTTTCCAACTTGGTATTTTGGACTCAATTATTTATATTCTTATGGATAACTATTTAATTTAGTATCTTATAGCCTCATTAATTCTCTTTAATGATTTCATATCTTGTTGATGTATATAAGTCTAATATGAAAGTTCTTCTTAATTATTATTTTATTCCCATTCTCTATCACTCTCCATATATTGTCTCTCAAAGTCAAAGCTTATCTCTTGCACACTTTTTTCAGGTTAATTAAAAAGAATGTGACTTTTCCAAGGATGATTGGAAACATTATTATGGGTGGGATGGTAGTAAATATCATGAAAATACTAATATCCTACTATTCAAAGGTTATTTGAGGTGAGACCACAAATTTTTTTATCTTGATATGAAGGATATGAAGGTATGAAAGATATATTTTCATAAAATGGAAGATTGAAATGCATACCAATTGATGCTCTTTAAGAACTTAGAGTGCTTAAGCCAAATGTATATAACTTGGAGTCATAAAATGATGAATATTTTTGTAATTTATTTTGTTAAAATTACTAAAACTAGCACCAATCTTTAGCAATCATCTGAGTTATTATCCAACTAAGTGTACCAAAAATTGTTAACACTTAGAAGTATACCATTGCAACAATGTGTGCTTATTCTCACTCCTTTTGACACAATGGAAAATATAAAAGGTTTGGGTTACCTTATATTGTATATAATTTCTAGATTAAGAGATTATTATCTTTGGTACACTCACCTAATTCTCTCTAAACTCTCTAATTTAATGATTTCTTCACTAGGAAAAGGGTAAAAGGGTCAACACTCAAGCTAAAATTGAATGTGAAAACTAAAATTTGGGGAGATACACACATTTGAATGTAAATTATGCCTATACTTGACACATTTTGGATGCTAAATAACTTACACACATTCACTTCATATTCATACAATGACTCTTGCTTCAGTGTTTCATATATAGGTCTTGAGAAACACTCACACTAGCATGGAAGAAATGGAAATAGTTTGAATTCATATCCAAATTAGGAATAATTCAGACTTAGAAACTTGATATGACCTAAAAGAGTTATCATATGATGCATAAAGGTACAAAAATAAAATATAAACTTAGGAAAATTAGTCATTCACTAAGTTACATCAAGGAATATTAGTCACAAACTTCATGGACAACCTAGAAATGAAGGAAAAATCAGCATATTATTACTTTAAAGGTGATTTACTACAAATTTTGATAGAGTTTTTGTATATCCAAAAACATAATATAATTAACTCTTATGAAAAATGAAAATACGTATAGAAAAAGAAGCCTAAAAAGAGAAGACAAAGAAGTCTTAAACTAGGGATGATTCATCCTCCTAGTCATAGTTCAGTTTTGCTATAACTCAGCCTTCAACTCAACTATGAAATTATAAATTACTACATAGTACATCTTAATTTTCAACTTTTCTTCCCTGAATATGGTGTAGGAGAGAGAGAGATCAATTTGTTGATGTTATTATAAAAGTCAAAGATTCTCATACATTATTTGATGCTCTTCAATCTTGAGGAGATATTGATCATCTTCAGTTAAATCCTTGTGAACAATTTATTAAATTCCCTTGAGGATTCTCATCTCTCTAGTAACTATATTCAATTATCTTACTTGTATCTTAGAGTTTGAATTTAGTTATCTTACCTAAATTTTAGAGTTTGACCTCGACTATGTTACTTACATCTTGTATATATGTTTTTCTCTCTCAATATTCTCAAATAGATCCAATATGGCATAGTAAAATATAGATTACATGTTGTTTTATTAATTATTATCCTCCATGAAAATATGTTTGATTGATTTGATCAAATCTTCAATTGAACTTATCCATTCTTACATGTTTGAATCTCCACCATTCTAGGGTTGATATAAGGCTTCTTCTTGTTTTCTTAACTTTTCTCAAATTATATCAAAGGGGGAGAATAAGTATATATAATATATTCTTTCATGTTTCATTTTTTTCTCTTCATGAAATATCTTTTCGTAAAGTGCATTTTATGATGGACAATCATAGGTCTTCATACAAGTTCTTATTAGATATGTCTATCTTGTATAATTTTAAAAGCTTCTTTAATGCACCATGAGAACCTAAAAATTGATGAATTTTCATTATTTCATTATAAGAGTATGAATATGATTTTAACATCATCACCATGGTGTCACAAAACTTAAAACAATGTTTTAGCTCCAAACTCCACAAATAACTTCTAAAAATGTTCTTTTGTGCTTTCTAGGCCTTAGGAAATATTGATTGGATTTGTGGCTATAAAATGAGTTATAATAATTAAAATAAACTCCTCATATCATAATTATATATTTATTAATTGGATAGATGTGTAAAAGTTTGTAAATAACGAAAAAAATTCACCAAACTCTTGAACAAAAAATTACAAAAAAAGTGTCTGCTTGTTGACCATAGGGTTACCTAGATATTTTTTTATTTGAATGTTATATGATGTTTTAAAATATATAAATTAATTATACATCCTATAAAATCAGTTTATTCCCTTGAAAAGACTTAAAATGCTCATTTCTAACTCCATTTATGAGTAAAACTAGTTAAAACCTTTTTTTCCTTCATGGTACAGACCTATGTTTTGCCATTTTATCTCTAATAAAGTATAATAGGAACATGAAAGAAATTTAAGTCATTAAATTAAATTAATAAATACTTCCATTTCAAATTTAAATTGATTTCACTTAGTAAAATTCAAAATATGTACTTTGTAGTGTTTTTTAGCTTGCACAATCTCATTTCGAAATGCTCATAGGTCTGAGTTCTGACATTTTATTAATTTTTATGAGGATTAAATAACTGATATTTTTTAATTATAAAATTTAATGTCCCATATAATAATTTCAACCATTATATATTCTCAAACAAACACTTAAACTTCTCAAAAAATGCCTTTTTGGACTATCGCATTAGCATGTTTGAAACCCTACAACCTATACATTTACCTTTATCCATTATTTTAATTAAAATTTTTGTTGAATAATATGTAATAAGGTTATATTTTCCCAATAATATCTCTCACAAATTTCCATTTTTAAGTAAGAAATCAAAAACGCAATCACATCTCTTAAAATTGAGTTATTAGGGTTTCAGAGCACATTTCATTCTTAAAGATTGTTCATAAATTTAAGTCATTGTAACCTAAGAAAAATTAATATAATATTGAGGGAATATGGGCCCATATATTACCCTAATAAAATTATAACCAACTCTTATTCTCCTTCATGATCTAAGCATTTAAAAAAAAATTGCTCTTACTAGCTTGTAACTAGCTTGCTAGAGGAATAAAGGAAATTTCTGCCAAAATTTAGACTTTTGAGATATTCCTAAGAATGTTTTTTTATTGATAAGATTTTTATAATTTTTTGGGTAGATTATTAAATATTTAATCCATTAATTTTTTCTTTCTTAAAAATTAGACATAAGCAACCTTAACCAATGGTGGCAACATTTGTCAAAACTAACATCAAAAGCATATCTGAATCATAAAGGAATACATATACTCTTAGTATTATCCCAGTATATATTAATTATCTAGTTATAATATGATTTATAATCTATATGTTTCACTAAAATTACATATTTAAGCTAACATATAAATAGTTTCATATTCCTCTATTTCCATATTTAATCTAAAAATTCTAATGAACAAATATAAATACAGTTATTAGAACATACATTTATTCGAATTCCTATAGTTTTATTAATATTTCTAAAGCCTTGGAAAATACATACTCAAACTTAAATCTTATATTGTTCATTTCTCAAAAATACTAATACAAACAATTAGTAAAAGTATACATGGGTTATAACTATCTTAATTCTCTTTACTGATAAAGGATAGAAGGTATCTAAGAGGTAAAAAATATTTGTCATTTAGGAAATTACCTATATCCAAATAATAAAACCCAAAAATCCACATAAACCAATTCATTATTAGATATAGTTCAGCCCTCAACTTTATAGGCCTGAGGATGGAACTGAGTTCCATACTCAGGTCTATAGAATTGTTGACCTAGGGTCTTTAGGATAATTGTCTAAAATTTAACTTAACAATTTATTTTAATTTTCCATTCTAATCTAAAAATAACCAAATTAAAACCAACCTGAATACCACTCTTTTGTCATTGAATAGGTGAGATGTTAGACCCTTTTCTTTACAAAATTTTGAGCTCTCTCTTTTTTCCTCCTTGTCATCTATCATGATTATATCTTTTCTTTTTTTTATATCACCTTCATTCTTATTACTTTATTTACCTTGATGTACATCTTGCATGACCACCATAATCTCATACTTTTTTAAAAACTAATCATCTTGTAACATTCCAAATCAATGCACCATTCCATTCCTTTTCTTCTACTAAAATCATGATCCAAAATACATATATAGGTATGGAGGTAGAAAATTATCCATAATTTCCCTTGTTAGGGTCAAACCTCATGATCACAATGATAATAAAAAACAAAAAAGCCTAATTTGATTCCATTTTTACATTTTGTATTTTGACAATACACATAATAATAATAAATCTATAAACTTCCAAACAAAACCTGATTTAATCTTTTAGGGGTTTACACATATAAATCCTATGTTTGGTTAAAGGATTGAGATGTCTAAATCAATTAAATAGTTATGCAATAATTATGTACTAATTTTGTGATTTTGACCTTGTTTGAATTTTTATAAAAATATCAAATAGGGTTAAATAGATAATTATCTAACAACTAATTGTCATAGATGATTTGGGTTGTAAAATTTGAGATTTGGGTAGTAGATTGTGTCATCAACAAGATTATTGTATTTATTCATTCAATAGATAGTAGTGCCTTGTTTGGATAGTAGTGGTAGTTTCCTCAATATGGTGTTAATGTCCCCTTTATGAGACTATTACTATTTTTGAGGAGCACATATTTCTATGTCTATATGTTCTATTCCTAACGACAAAAACTTGTAGCTTTGTATTGTACCTAAAAAACTTGATTTGATGTATAAACCCTAATCTCCTTCCAAGTGTGTCATAAACAATAATTTTCTATGTTAGTATGATGGACTGGACATCTTCAACACCCCACTATGTAGAGAGTTTCCTACATACAAATACTCTATGGAGGGATCAAGTCTAATGTAGTTCTCCCATTGAGTGCTTTATATATGTGTAAGATAATTCTAGAATGAGAATGGAATTAGATGCCTTAAATGTGTTTGAGATTTAAAATGCTTAAAAAAATTATTCAGGGCTACTATAAATGGTACTATGATGATAATAGGTCATAATATGGATTAAATACCTTAATTTTGCACAACTTTGTCTTTGGTTTGAATAGCTTTTCACATCTCTTTTCCATCTAGTGAATGGAGGTGTATTAGAATTATATTTATAGGATTATGTTGCTTGTGTAGATAAGAAAATGAGATTAGGCTAACCTTGGAGGGAAACACATTTGAAAAACTATCCATTGTGAAGAGCTAGTTTAAAGGATAGTAGTTCCTAGTTGGGGACACTTGCACCATGTGGCTATAGTTTCCTAAATGTGGTGCTAATGTCCTTTTGGTATAATAATAAGAAATTTGGATTGGGATTTGGGATGGCAGTTCTAGGATTGTGTCTTGATAGGTTGTAGGTGACTATGGTCTATTGAATGACTATAAATCTAAGTATAATGCTCAAGGATAGGTCTATGGCTATCCTAGGGATAGGTTAACTCAAATGACACTCTTATCATGAAATTAACACTTTTAGGTGATTACATTTGCCCTCCCTTTATGATAGTAATGTAGCAAAGCAATATGACTAGTATAAAGGGAAAAAAAGTGTTCCTAGACTTACCTTGGAATTTAAGCCTATGAAGCTAAGTTTGATTATGTGAGTCTGGGTTTGCATATGTGGAACATGATCCAAAACAATGTTATATAATAAAACATGAAAAAATAATTCATTACTTAGGAGACAATCAAAATCAAAAGACTATACTGAAATGAAATAACTAAGTAAAGTTAGAGGCAATAAATAAATACACCTTTTTGGGTATGCGAACCAATGCATGACCTAGTGAGAACCTATGTGTGTGAATTTAAATAGTGATCTTATTATTGAATATATTGAACCATGATTATGGCTTTCTCAATGCTCATATGGATGGATCAATAGCTTAATATAGTTTTGACTACATCATTTCCCACCCCTACCTGGTGGATCTTGATCTGTATGAATAGATTCGATAAGACTATGTGTGTTGAACCTTATCATGTAGGTGACCCAAAAACTCAATTAAGACATGACTCCATAATTTTACCCTATGTGAATTAGATGCATCTATAACTTTACTATGTAAATTATTGAAAGTATTTAGGTAATTTATCTATGTATTTGGATTCATGGCCACTCAAGTATACTAGGTGGCTCTTGGCCACTCAAGAATGAAAACCAATGTAGATCATATAATCCATGAATTTGGTGATAACCTAGAATATGATAAAAAGTGTATATAGTGTAGGTAATGACATAGATTTTTCCATTCCATTTAGTCAACCAATGTGAAGCTGAGTATATGAAAATTATGTGTTGTGCACATACCCCCAATATGGTATTTGAGTATACTAAATCTAGATCAAGTACTAATAGATGAAATTATGTAACTGATTTAAATGTATGAGTGATCATGTTGCACATGATGACCCCAAATTTGAGCAACTAGTATGAACTTGAACTATTAAATGAATGAATTTGAGTTAAATATGAACATAACTACCAAAGCTATGACTATATACAAGCAAATTTATACTATGTCTAGTGTAATGGTTTGAATGATCTGGACCGTCTTAAAGTTGGGGCTACTAGATAGTAGTAACCTATATGGATAGTAGTGTGCTATGGCATTAGTACCTCATATAACTTTTTGTGTGATATCAACTAACTGCTAGGTCTTTATTATGTTTTATGTCTTCTTGAGTCTGATATCTAAAACTAAGCTTATGTGTCAAAATATATTTATGAAAATAAAAATAGGATCCCGATCTCTATGAAAAACCCCTATGAATGCCCCCTCTTTTTAGGGTAGTTGTGAATCCTATTTAATAACTACCCTATAGATAAGTGGCTCTAAAAAATGTGTTATCCATAGTATGTGCATGATATTCCAATATAATATAAAACATAACTTCAGAATGTAAATGTATTTGAGCATAAGTAGGAAATGTAGGATGTATGTTGTACTTTATCAATGTAAAAGGGTATTAGGATACATGTAAATAATGTATAAAAATAGTAAATTTGAGTAACTACGTAGGGGGATGGGACATGATGTCTATCTAGTGTCCTAAGTATGAAGGGTAGATGCATCATGTCCCTCATGGCATCAAAAATAGGTGTGTGTGTAACAATAAAAAATAAGTATCATGGTGTAGATGCATCTAAGGAAGTAATCATACAAGCAAATAAGGCACATAAATGATAGGGTAAAGGGACACAATACAAGGGACATGGGCACATGTCACTAAATATGAGAATGAAGACATACAAGGACATGTTCAAATGTCTACATATAGAAGTAGGAAATCACACACAAGGGATATGGTTGCATGTCAAATGCATACAAATAGATAAGTGGCATAAAATTCAAATAACAATGGAATATTCAAATGCACTCAAAGATTGATTAAGTATAGAAAACATAATCAAGTCTAATCTATAAACTAGAAATGAATGCATGTATAAATATGTAATACAAATCTATGTAGATGCTAAGATAAATATATGATGAGTCTAAGTAGTGATAGTAAAAATAAATTAAGTAATCAATAACAATGATCAATATCAAGATAAATCGATGTGTAACTAGAATATATAGTATGTAAAGATAGAAGTAGTAACAACTATGTATGAGATGCCCCTTTGTGGGTAGATGTATCAATGTATATATTTGAATTAGTATAAATGACCCCAATGGGTAGATGTTAGTTGATCTAGATCAATGTAGTTGACCAAAGTCCTATCTGGAATCTAAAAGAACTCAATAAGAGCAGTTTACACATATGTGTATGATAAAACCAACTATACTATGATAGTTATAAGTATGTAATATCTAGAAAGTAGTAGAAATGTAAACATAGCAATGCATACAATCTATATAAAAAATATTTTTGAAATATTTGAATGTTTTTGTCTTTTTACATGTTATATCATTCTTGTCTTTTTTGAGTATCAAGTTAGAAATAAACTATGTATAAGAAGTGAGAGAGGGAAGGAAGTATGTACAATTCAATTAAAAATGAAAAGTTAATCTTTTTATATGTTGAATTTCCTTAGATTCCTGATGTTCAATGGATTTTTGACATCATTTTCATTAATTGAAGCTAAATGATATGATTTTGGGATAACATATTTAGTTGTGATGTTTGTTCTAAGATAATTGGGTTTAAATTTTCATTTTTTATTTTATTTGGCATTGACATTTCTAAGATTTTCTTTCAATACCAAATCATTGATTTGAAATTCCTAGTAAAGGAATTTATTATTGTAGGGTAATTGAATTTGCTTATGATAAACTCTAAGATGCTCTATGTCTTGGATATGTGTATGATATAATTATTATAGTTCATGGAGACATCTCTCTCTGTACTATTCATCTGTGATGAGTAATTTTAAAGATACCTATAAAGATGAGATTTATAATTCCAAGGGAATAACAAATTTTATGCCATTTATAAGTGAACAAGGAGTAGCTCTTATTGGTGTATGTATAGTAGTGTGGTAAACATAAAGTGCATATATGAGCTGATTGTACTAATCATCACCAAACTTGGTGATGGTTTTACTAAGAATGTTATTCATCATATTATTTGTTGCCTATGATTTATTGTTACCCTATGGGTATTATGGTGTGGAGAATGTATGTTGAATTTTGTAATTCCCATATAAAAATTTTCACTATTTTATTCTTAAAAGATGTCCCATTATCTATAATGATTATTACTAGGATATTGAAGTGGGAGATAATATTGACCATGAGAAACTATAAAATATCCTACACTTATGTTGATTATAGTGGAATTTATTTGACCCACTTTGTAAAATAATCTATTGCTATGATAATGAATTCATGGCTCCTTACAGATTCTAGGTTGATTTTACTCATTAGATCAAAGTTGCATGCCACATTGATATGATATATTGAATCTAGTATGAAAGGACATGGTGTATGTTAACATAACATTGACATTTGTTGCATAATTTTACATACTCTTAACATTTTTGTTTCATAGTTGGCTAGTAGTAACCTTGTCTAAGTGATATGTGTGATAATGCCTTACTACTAAAATAACCACCACATTCATTATCATGTATCTATCGAATAACCAGTTTGGATTATTCTCTTGTTAAACATTTGAGTAAGTGTTTGTTGAAATATATTTTGAGTAAATCACTACTAATGATGACATATTATAGATATTTTCATTTATATTTATGCTTTTATTTCTTTTTAAAGGTATCTGGTGTGATAGATTTATTCAAAAAGTTGTATATATTAGAGAACCATTTAAATGGTGTCAAAATGAGGGTGGTGATTAGTACTATTAGAGTGATAAGGTCTGCATGGGACACTGACATAAATTTTAATATTTTAATTTTGAATAATGTTTATTTTGCATCCATCTCTATATGGATTAATGATGCAACACTTGTCATTGCATTGGCATGATTGTTGTATTCGTGCAAAATGTTCTCAATAGAGAAATTGTCAAATTAAGAGCGTAGACATTGAACCATGTCCTTATAAGGAATTAAGTGTTTTTATTTTATTTGGTAAACATTTGTGAATTTATTGACAATTAATTAGGAATCCCCACAAACTTTGATTGATTTTATCTTGAGAGCTTACCCTGCTTAGAGGCCTACAATGAGACCTTCATATTTTGAAATGTTTTTAGTGCATGAGAAATTGAGTCAATATGTGAGAGGTACTATGTGTCCTAGAGAATCAATGAAAACAATTCTAGTTCTATCACAAGACACACATATAGATCCATTAAAGAACATTATCCATGTGTCAATAGTTGTGTTGTATGTTATGAAATCATCTTTAAAATCATCATTAATAAGATTTGTATCTAGTAATGAAATTATTTCTACTTGATCTATGGTGATTTGTCCTTTTACATATTTTTTAATATTATTTTGAGGTAAAATTTAGTAATTAACATAACCCATTTGGTAATACGACCCAAAAGATATGGTTTTGACATGAGGACTTTTAAGGGATTGACCTTGGTGATGATTTTTGTTTCATTATTATTCATGTAGTGATAAAGTTTCTGTGTAGTGAATACTAGTGCTAAGCAAAGCTTTTTTATTTTTGGATAATTTCACTCATAATCAACTAGTGTGTGACTAATGTAGTAAATTTATATTAATTTATGCTAGTTATTATGTTGTGCTAGAGTACCCCCAATGCATGATCTATTATAGAAAGATAAAATAGGAATGGTTTACTAGGTATAGGTGGAATAATTATGGATTGGTTAAGCAAGTATGACTTAAGTGTACCAAATCTCTATTGACATGTAAGATCCCATTCAAAATTTACTTCCTTCTTAAGTAGCCAAGTCAATGATTGGGTTTTGTTAGTGAGTTGTGATATGAATCAATTAATTGATTAAATTTTCCCTTAGAGGGTTTGAATTTGTTTCAAATTATTAGGAGGAGGCATATCCTTAATTGATTTGACCTTATTGGGGTAAAATTTTATATTGCATTGAGATATAATGAATCCCAAAAGTTTCCCTGAGGAAATTCTAAAGACACATTTATTAGGGTTATGTCAAACATTATATTTTCTTAGTCTTAAAAAGATTTGTTAAAAATAGATGGCATGATGTTGTCATTATTTTGACTTGGCTAACAAATCAATGAAATAGTCTTCAACTATCTTATAAATGAGGTCATGAAAGATGTGTGTTATAATGCATTGGTAAGTTGCATCAACATTATTTAATCCAAATATAATTATTATATACTAAAAGTGTCAGAGAGTTATCATGATGAACTCATGGTAGTATCATGGAGATGCTCTAGTGAGTGAATGAAGTGCTCTGATAGTCTATGTGACAATGAAAAAGTGTAAAATGTGCTTGTTCCCATATACTTTAAGGTGGATATGTTGATTTTCATTGTTGGCATGGTCAAAGGTGTTTGAGGTTAAGTATAGTGATTTTAAAATGTACAAGATGTACCTACGATGTTATCTATGCTTAGAGAGATTGTATGCATAAGTGTAATTCATCTTGTTGATCATTGTTTTCATCTAAACACTTTGGGTCTAGTGGAAAAAAATCTAATTTGGTAGATTGATGACATCACCATTGCCATGTGGGAAGGATTCAAGGGGAGTTGGTCATATGTTTATGATCAATGTAGTCCCTAGTTATTTTGTACCAAATCTCAAGTCATGCATCGAAGTGTGGTTAAATATATGAGGGTAAAAATTTGGCTTCTTAATTAGATTTCATTATTTTCCCATACTAGCCAAATTTACAGTGGCTAGAAAGAGTTGAGTAAGCATGTTTATGAGGTTAACACTCACACATGTGGATGATTCAAGAGAAGGTGATCATATGGGTTTGTTCAGTTTTGGACCTAGTTTATTTTTGATAATTTATAGATCATATGATGTAGTTTGTCAAAAAATATATGTGTGCAAATTTGGGCTCCCAAGAAGATTAACTGTGTTTTCCCATACCTAGCCAATTTTGCATTATGAAAGAAAGAGTCGAGTGAGCATTTTGATGGTGTTATATTACACATGTGAAGGTGTTAAGAGAAAATGATCATATGGGTTTATTTTTTTTAGCATAAATGATTTGTGATAAATTTTAAATCATGTGTTTAAGCATGCAAAAATTTATGGATGCTCAAAGTGGGCCTCTCAAATAGATTTGGACATAGTTGGCTCTACGACAAAAGATTTTTAGAAGGAACATTAATGACATTGAATCTCACATGCACGAGGGTTCCAAGAGTAGTGTGTCATATGGCTGGATTCTCCTATGTAAGGAGATCATATGGTCTAAATTTGATATCCTATGTCAAAGCATAGAATAATTTATTAAGGTGAAAAAATGGCTACTCATGTATATTGAACGGGTCCCCATACTTAGTCATTTTTTAAAGTGTTAAATCTCGAGCAAGATCGATGGTGCACAATTGATCCAAGGAGTTAGGAGGTAGTGAGATGAAGATAGGTACATGATGTTTAATGATTGAGAAAAGGTATAGGATAATGATTCAATGATGAGCGGGTGTTTATATAATTGATCAAATAGTGAGCATTGATCATTAATGACCTGGTTGATCCCTAGAGATTGATAGAGTATGTGGATTAAACATTTCAAAGATGCATGAGAAGTATTCAAAGTGAAAGAGGTTTAACAATTAAGCCTTAGTGCCTATGTCTTAAATATTGATCAAGATTGATGGAGCATATTATTTGATGTTGTGAGGACATGAGATGCGAGTATTGTGTTTGTAGTTTGACTATGATTTTTTCCATTTGACTATTTGAATTTGTGAAGGAACGACTAGTGTCTAGTTTTTGAACCATCACTTTAGATAGAAGTTGAATTGGCTATTATTTTTTTTTTAAAAAGTGGTAGAGAATTCCAAGGTCTCTCTAGTAATATGGATTAGAAGATCTATAAGTGTGTATAGGTAAACATATTAAGATCAAAAGTTGGATATGTTTTTGTATATGTTGTTCAGGTGATTTGAGAATGATATTCAAGTTTATGTGGTTATTTTTTTGATGTGTTATGGTGAATTGGCTATTGGCGAGTGTTTTAGACTTCTTAAATCTAGTCTATATGGTTTTTAGAGGTATTATCAATGTATCTTAAGTATGAATAATGCTTAATAAGCTAATAGCATGTTCATTAATGGCATTCTTGTGTATAAGGTATCTATTTAAGTTTTTTGAGCATATGAAGAGGTGAGTTAAAGTGACTATGATCATTTAAGTATGTCCTAAGGGACATAAGGAGTGGATGTATGTATTTTAAAATTGTCGTATGTTCTTAATTTGCTTGGAGATGTATTAAAAAGGTGAATGGGTCTCCATATATCATAAAAGTAATGTAGGCCTATTTTGAAAGGGGATTGTGCTTAATTGTGACACATATGAGATGCCTTAAAGGTGAAGGCATGTTTTTTGGATAATAAATAAATATTCTTATCTTGAATAATTTGTGATTTATTTATATATAGTGGAACCAAATGTGTTGAGTTCTAGATTTATAACAGAGAGATTGAAGAGAGGCTTGTGTGTGATTTATGTAGTGAAGGATTGGTAGTGTGCCTATTAGTGGAGTTAATGAGAAAAATAGTAGGTTGACTATGTGTATAACCTATAGGTCATGTTTTTAATAATAGTATAGTGTTATTTTAGAGTGAAGTTGTTTGAAGAGATCTAAGTATATATATGAAGACTGTTTGAGTGAAGAAGGAGAGAGAGTGTATCATGCCTATGTAAGAGGCTTATTTGAGAAAGAGATATAGTTTGTACAATTATTAGATAATATAGATATCCATCATTAGGTGTTGAAGACATCATTCCTAATGTGGAAGTTTTCCTATCAAAAGAGGGTCTAAAAGAATCAATCTTGCTTAGGGGTAGTTTCTCCTAGTAAAATAGTTTTTTACTAAAGAAAGGTGGTCTAAAGGAGTTAATCATATTAGGGGTAGGTGATCCTTATGGAATAGGTGTTTTAATAAATACCTTTGGTCAAGATTAAATGATCAAGGTTTACTGGTCTAAAGGAGTTGATCAATCTTTTGCTTGTAATTAGCTTATAGGATAGTAGTCCATGCGTTTATAGGCTTGAGAGTGGGTTTTATTCCCCAAAAGGGTTTTCCACATAGACCTTGTGTGGTGTATGTGATCTCAAATTGTTTTCATTTTTCACTACTATGAATGATCTATATGCTTTACGAATGTGTGGGTTTGGAAATTGAATTGGATTATTTACCATCACTAATTTAGCCCCCCCTCTTAGTGGTTTTAACTCTAACAATTGGTATCATAGTAGGTCATTTGTGCAAAGTTTAACCACTTAAAGGTGATCAAAGGTAAAATGGTTAACAAATAGGTTATGTCTTGTATTCAAAATAATATAGTTTATGTTTTAGTAGAAGTGAAGACACAAGTGAAAAATCTATAGGTAATAGTCAAGAATATGTAATTCATGATAAGTAAAGATCTCAATCAAAACAAAGTCATGATTTGCTTAGATGTGTTCCTTTAAAAATATAATAGGTATTTTAGCTCCACCAAAATAATCAAGATTTAAAATCCATTAAACAATAATAGTCAAGAGAAAAGAGGATCAAACATGAACAATGTCTTCAATGGGTATTGCTTCTCCTAAAATCAATTCGGTCATAGATATAGGAATTTATTTATCTCTTCAAAGATCAAAAGGGATATAATATGCTATAATTTTAGCCAACAAGGTCATATAGATAAAAAATTTAGAAGAGCATTTTTGAAAAAAGATATACAAGTTATTGACACCATCAAATGGTTCAAGGAGACTAAGTCTAAAGAAGAAAAGAAGTAAAATTCAAGAAGACCACCAGAGGAAGAGTCATTATCTATTCAATAAACTTTGCATAATTAATAAAATGAGAATAATAAATGGTTCATATATAATAAATGTTCAAATCATATGATAGGAGACAAGAGCAAGTTTATCTCTCTAAAGAAGACTAACTTAGGTGTAGTGAGATTTGGTGACAACAAATCTACTAACATTATTGGAAAAGGTACTATGAGTTTGGATAGTGTCTATATGAAGAGTGATAATTTATTATATGTAGAAGGTTTGAAACATAATCTTTGAAGTGTAAGATAAATGTGTAAGAAAGGAAATGTTGTAACTTTTCATAATGATGTTTGTGAAGTAAAAAAGGCAGATAGATTAGTTGCAAAGGTTCATAAAATAGATAACATGTATGTATTTCATGAATTTTAGAAGGAAAAGTGTTTAATGATTCATTTAAATGAAATATGGCTTTGGCATAAAAGGCTTGGACATGTAGTTTTTGATAATATGGTCAAGATCAGTTCAAAGGGGTTAGTAAGGCATATGCAGAAGATTTATAATATTCCTCATTCTCTTTGCAAGGATTGTCTTCATGAGAAGAAAACTAAGAGAAGATAAAAAAAGTGAGTAATTATCTACTATAGAGCCATTAGAGTTTATCCACATTGATCTATGTGGACCTATGATAACTCAAAGTATTTAAGGTAATAGTTACCTCATGTTTCTCATTGATGATTTTACTAAGATGACTTGGATTTTATTTCTTAAAGAAAAATCATAAGATTTTGTAAATTTTGTGGCATTCAAAGCTCTTGTTGAAAATGTTAAAGGTTCAAAGATAAAGTGTGTGAGATTAGATAGAAGAGGTGAATTTTGGTCTCATAATTTTGATGATTTTTGTGATGAACATGGGATAAGAAGACAATATTATGCTACTACAAAATGGTGTAGTTGAAAGGAAGAATAGGAATGTTTTTGAGATGGTTGTAACCATGCTTCAAGATGAAAAAATATCAGATGGTTATTAGGAAGAGGTAGCTAAGACTTTTGTGTACATTCTAAACAAATGTCAAATCAGAGTAAATGGTAATAAAACACCTTATGAGTTATGGAAGATTAGAGTAGATAATATTAAATATTTTATAGTGTTTGGGAGTAGGTGATTCATCAAAAGAGATGAATATAATATTGGAAAATTTGATTCAAGATCTAATGAGGGAATCTTCTTAGGATATTTTTCTATTAGTACTACCTATAGATGATACAATAAGAGACTTCACAATATTGTTGAATGTTTAAATGTAAGATTAGATGAGATAAGTAGAGTTAAGAAGACAAAATTATTGGTAAGTGACTCAAATCATAATTTTGTTACAAATAATGATAAGTTATCCATTCAAATAGATGATGAAGATGAAGAAGAGGAAGAGAGACAAGATACTAAAGCTCCATCTAGAAGAATTCTAAAATATCATCGAATCTCTTAAATGATTAGAAATGTTGGTGCAATGTTACAAACTAGAAGGAGAATGTTTATGAATCAAAATCAACATGACTCAGCTTTGTTATCCATGACTAAACCCAAAACTTTTATGGAAGCTAGCAAGATTAATGTTAGAATGATGTAATGGATGGAGAAATTGATTAAATATTAAGGAATTAATCATGGGACTTAGTTCCTAGACCAAAAGATAAAAATGTGATAGGTGCCAAATGGGTTTTCAAAAACAAGGTGAATGAGAAAGGAGAAGTCACAAGAAACAAGGCTAGACTAGTGTGTAAAGGATATGTTAAGGTTAAAGGAATATATTTTAATGAGACTTTTGCTCCTATGGAAAGGATGAAATAAATTAGACTCTTTTTGGCATATGCATGTTTCAAAGGTTTTAAGATATATCAAATGGATGTCAAATCTACATTTTTGAATGGAAATTATAATAAGAATTATACATTGAGTTTATTGAAGGATACTTCATGTCAAGTAATCAAGATTTTATGTGTAAATTGAAGAAGGCTCTATATGGTCTTAAAAAAGCTCCTAGAACTTGGTATGGTAGGATAGATATGTATCTTTTGTGTCAAAGTTTTAAAATGGGGGTAGATGATAGTAATATATACATTAAGATAGAAGGTAAAATCAATTGATGGTTTTTGTATATGTTGAGGACATAGTTTTTGATTCTGACAATGATAAAATGAGTAGGTATTTTGTAGATACTATGAAGATTGAGTTTGAAATGTGAATTTTGGGAGAACTATCTTACTTCTTAGGATTATAGATTAATAAAATTGAGCAAGAATTTTCATTTCTCAAGATAAATACATCAAGGAATGAATTTTGACATGATGTAGTTTAAGCCATTGGGTACTCCAATGATCATAGAATGAAAGTTAAGTAAACTATATGACTTACCAAAAATTTAATCAAAATTTGTATAGATCCATGATTGAAAGTCTTTTATACTCTACCACATCTAGGCCTAACATCATGCAAGCGATAGGTCTTGTAGGAAGGTTTCATGTTGATCCTATAGAATCTCAATTGAAAGCAGTCAAAAAGATCTTTAGATATCTCAAAAGCAACACAAACTATGGTTTATAGTATCTCAGGAGTAAATATTCTCTTTAAAATCATATATTGATGTTGATTGGGTAGGATGTTTGGATGATAGGAGGAGTACCAGTGGTGGGGTCATATTTATGAGAGAATGTTTGGTGTCTTGGCTAAGCAAAAAGTGAGCCTCAATCTCTTTATCAATTTTAAAATTTGATTATATAACATCTACCTCTTGTTTCACATAAATCATGTGGATGAAACAAACTTTAGAGAATTACAAGGTAGGATAAAATAAACCTTGACATATTTTTTGTGATAATACTAATACAATTAGTATTTAAAATAATCCTATTATGCACTAAAAAAAACACATTCATATTAGATATCATTTCTTGAGAGAACACGTGATTAATCAATGTGTCAAGTTGGATCATGTTCCTATAAAAGAGCAACTTATAGATATTATGACTAAACCATTGTCAAAAGCTACTTTTGAGTATATAAGATAGAGATTTGGTGTCATTTATTTATCTATGAATCAATTAAAGGTATTTGGTTAAGGGGGAGGAACATGTTCACAAGACTTTCTCTAGACGTTTGTGAAGGAGTTGTAATACAAGGTTAGAATGGGCATTTTTTAGGTTGATTGAGAGCATGTTCTTGATTAGTGAGTAGTATGAAGTTTTGATTGTTGGTCCTAATAGTGTCTTGAGAAATAATGATGTTAATCTTGTGTGGTGGTTCTTCATGGTATGAGATATGAAGATGATCAAGTAGTGCAATTGCTCATAAATCTTAGTGGGAGTCCCTCTCAGATGTTTCTTAGTAAGTTACAATAGATTTTTCCATTTTGTGTGTTTTATCTTCATTAGTTTTTGTGATTTTGAAGAAGAGTGTTAACATGGAGAAGGAGGAAGTTGTCAAGATAAAAAGAGTTTGGATCAAGGTAAGGGGGAGTTTGAATCATATTTATAACATGGTCCTTTCCTATTTGATAGTCTTTTTAGGTCCTCAAGATCAGATTGTGCCCACTTTGTCATTAGGTCAAAGGGGGATAAATTTCCTATTGGTGAGAAATTTCTTGTTTGTGGGAGTGATTTGAAGATAGAAAAGGTGAGCTATATATTTTTATATTGATGGGTGTTGACATCAATGACAAAGGGGGAGATTGTTGGAGAGTTGTCATGATGATGTCTTGGTGGTGTCATGGAGATGATCTAGTGAGTGGATGAAGTGCCTTGATAGTCTATGTAATAATGACAAAGTGTCCAATGTGCTTATTCTTATATGCTTGAGGTGGCTTTATTGATCTTCAATGTTGATGTGGTCATAGGTATTTAAGGTTGACTATGGTGATTTGATAATGTGAAATAGGTCCTTAAGATATTATCTATACTTGAAGAGATTGTGTGCATGAGTGGAATTCATATTTTTTATCATAGTTTTCATCTAGACATTTTGGGTCTAGTGGTATAAAATCTGAGTTGGTAGTTTGATGACATCACCATTGCCACATGGAAAGGAGTCAATAGGATTTGATCATATGGTTATGATCACTATAATACCTAATTGTTTTGCTCCAAATCTCAAGTCAAAAATTAAATCATTCTTAAAGATATAAGGGTGTGAATTTGGCTTCTTAAATAGATTTCATTATTTTCCCATACTTAGCCAAATTTTCAAAGTGGCTAGAAACAGCTGAGTAAGCATGTTGATGAGGTCAGTGCTTGCATGTATGAATGATTTAGGAGAAGGTGATAATATGGGTTTTTTAAATTTTAGACTTAAATTATTTGTGTTATTTTCCAGATCATGAAATGTAGTGTGTCAAAATATATGCATATGCAAAGTTGGGATCTTAGGTAGATTGATTGTGTCTTCCTATAGCCAATTTTGAATTATGGTAGAAAGAGCCGAGTGAGAAGTTTTATGGTGTTATATCTTACACATGTGAATTTGTTAAGATAAATTGATCATATGAGTTTGTTTTATTTTGAGCATATATGATTTGTGCTAAATTTTAGATCATGCACTAAATCATGATAAAAGTTATGGATGTTTAAAGTTGGCTTCTCAAGAAGATTTAGACATAGTTGGCTCTGTTATAGAATATTTTTATAAGGAAATTTAATGGTGTTATATCTCACATCTGTGAGGGTTTCAAGAGTAGTGTGTCACATGGTTGGATTCTTCCATGTATGGATATCATCTAGTCTAAATTTTAGATATTTCATCAAAGTGTAGAAGAATTTATTAAGGTGCAAAAATGGCTACTCATACATATTGAAAGGGTCCCCATATTAATTTTTGAAAATATTAAAGCTCGATCAAGATTGATAGTGCATGATTGTTATAAGGAGTTAGCAGGAAGTGAGATGAGAATAAGTATACACTATTTAATGACTAAGCAAGGGTATAGGATAATGATCTAACAATGAGTGGGTATTCATATAGTTGATCAAATAGTAAGAATTGATTGTTAAAGACCTAGTTTATATACAAAGATTGATGGAGATTATGGAGTCAACATTTCAAGGATACATGAAATGTGGCCAAAGTGATATATGTTCAATGACTGAGACTTGGTACCTATGTGTTAAATATCGATCAAGATTCACAAATCATATTTGATCTAATGTTAAGAGGTCACAACATGAGAGCATTATGTTTTAAGTTTAACTATGACCATTGCCATTTGAATTTCTAAATGAAAAACCCATGTCTAGTTTTTGGATAATATCTTTTGATATACTTTAAATTGATTATTGAGTTAAAAAGAAAAGTGGTAGAGAAATCCAAGGCACATCTAAAAATATGGATTATAATATATAGAAGTGTGTACAAATAAATTTATTAAGTTCCAAATTTGATTGTGTTTTCATATATGTTTTGCAAGTAACCCGAGAATGATATTCAAGCTTATGTAGTTGATGTTTTGATATTTCATTATGAATTGGCTATTGGGGAGTGTTTTAGACTCCATAAGGTTATTTTATGTGGTTTTTAATGGTGTTATCCATTTATCTTAAGTATGAATAATGCTGAAGAATTTGACTATATATTTGTTAATGGAATTCTTATGAAGGTCTCTGTTTAAGTTGTTTAGACATATGCAAAAGTGAGGTAAAGTGACTGATATAATTTGAGGATGTCCTAGGGGACATAAGGAATGTACCTATGTATTTTTAAATGGTCTTGTGTTCTTAACTTGCTTGAAGATGTATCAATAAGGTGAATGGGTCTCCATAAGACCTAAAAGTGACTTAGGTCTATTTTGAAAGGGGATTGTGCTTAAGTGTGACCCATATGAGATGCCTTAGGTGTGAATGCATGTTTTTTGGCTGAAAAATAAATATTGTGATCTTGAATAATTCATGATTTCTCTATATATAGTGGAACTAAATGTTTTGGGTTCTATATTTGTAAGAGAGAAATTTGCAAGAGATTGAAGAGAGTCTTGTGTGTGCTTTGTGTAAATAAGGATAGGTGGTGTGACTTTTGGTTGATTTAATGAGAAAAAGCTAGTTTATTATGTGTATAAACTACATGTCATGTTTATAATTACAATATAGTGTTCTTATAGTGTGAACTTATGTAAAGAGATATGAGTATGTCTATGAGGACTATTTGAGTGAAGGAGAGAGAGTGTGGAATGCCTATTTGAGATGATTTCTTAAGAAAGTGAGATAGTTTTTGCATTTTTAGATAATCTAGAGATCCATTATTAGGTGTTGAAGACATCATTCCTTATGTGGAAGTGTTCTTATCAAAAGAGGGTATAAACAAGTTGGTTTTATTTAGGGGTAGTTTCTCCTTATAAAATAGTTATTTTATTAAAGGTAGGTGGTATAAAGGTGTTTAACATCTTAGAGGTAGGTGATCCTTATGGATCAAGTGTTTCACTAAATACCTTTGGTCAAGAGGACATGATCAAGGTTTTCATGTCTAAAAGAGTTGATCAGTCTCTTGTTTGTAATCATCTTATGGGACAATAGTCCATGTGTTTACAAGTTTGAGAGTGGGTTTTAATCCCCAAGAGCGTTTCCCATGTAGACCTTGTGTTGTGTATATAATCTTGCATTATTTTCATTATTCACTACTATGAATGATCTGTATGATTTATGAATGCTTGTATGCTTTATGAATGCTTGTATAGTTAAGTAATTACAAGGGTTTGGAAATTTAATTGGATTGTTTACCATCACTAATTCATCCCCCCCCTCAATGGATTGTATCTCTAATAAAAAGGTGCTATGTGGTGTTGTGAAAGAAGTCTTTTCTTGATATTATTCATCTATCTTGATTTGATTATACCTAGTGAAACCATCCATAAAGGAGAGCATCTCATATATAGCTATGGAGTCTACTATTAAATAAATGTTTGTTAAATGGAAATCATCTTTTAGACATTTTTTGTTGAGGTCTATGGAGTCACAACATCATACTTGTCCATTAGGTTTGATAATTAGAAATATATTGGTAAGCCACCATGGATGTGTGATTAGTGGGATGAAATCAACATCTAATAATTATTGTAATTCATCTTTAACAAGGAGAGCCACTTTAGGATGCATTTTACAAATCTTTAGCTTTACTAGTTTGGCATTTAGATATAAGGTAATTTTGTGTATAAATATTGATGGTTAAATGCTAGGTATATCAAAATATGCCCATGAAAATACTTTAGGAAAACAAGTTAAAATTTGATAAATATCTATGTCTTAGGTTTGTGTAATGTAAAATCCAAGTGTATGATGTGAGGATTAGTTTTGGTACCATAATTAAATTTTACTGTTTATTCAGTGACGATTGTAGATCAATCTAAAGTATATGGTGTTTTGGGAATTATATCATTTGTATTAGGTAACATATTATCCAAATCATCTTAATGCTCACCAAAGTATGTTTTATCACTTATGGAATGAGGAAACCTATTCTTATGATATAAGGAAGGGAGATCCTCATATGTAACTAAGAATTCTAATAGAGCTTCATCATTAAAAAGCCCATCAAAATTGGTAAATCTAGTGAAGTGGTATCATTGATGAGTTTGGGGTATACAATTAGAAGTGTATAAACATGATTCACTTATAAAATTCTCATGGGATAGGTCAAAAAGGAATGATGTGTTGAGAGGCATTTTGGGAGGATCTAGCATTATATATATCATTTCTATATCTAAGTCCTTTATTTCCCTATTTATCATATGCTTTAATGGGGTTTATAATTCCCTATTCATTTCTACCAAGGCCCTGACTTGTGTAACCAATAATTTGAAAATATTATACTAAAAAGCTGAATTAAACTTTTTGCCATATGTACTAGAAATAACTAGTGGATTTGTTTGTGTATTTTGAATTATAGGCTGGGGTGGTGTAATAGCAAAATCCATGTGTGGAATGTATTTATTTGAAGTCTCTATATGCTAACAATACTTAAACAATTATTTATCCATTGGGCATGTGTATATATGGCCTATATATCTAGATTTTAAACATCCATGTAACATTGATAGAACTTAATGAATAACATGGATCCATTGTATATCAAGTAAAAGATTGTAATTGAGATCATTTGGCATGACTTAGCATGTTGTAGGAAGTTCTCAGGGTTTGAGGGTATGGTTTAATGTGATTTAACACAAAAAAAATTGTGGAATATTTTCAAACCCTTAGATGTTCATATCAGAAGGATCTAAATCTTTAACATGGATGTCAAGATAGTGTATGAAAGATATGTTATAGATATTCAACCTTGATCCTTTGTCAACTAGAACTAATTTGACACCTACATAATTAATTCATAAAGTGATATGTATAGGTAGGTGTAGATATGCTAGGTATATCAAAATATTCCAATGAAAATACTTTAGGAAAACAAGTTAAAATTCGATAAATATATATGTCTTATGATTTGTGTAATGTAAAATCCAAGTGTATGATGTGAGGATTAGTTTTGGTACAATAATTAAATTTTACTATTTCTTCAGTGAGGATTGTAGATCAATCTAAAGTATATGGTGTTTTGGGAATTATATCATTTGTATCAAGTAACATATTAACCAAATCATCTTAATGCTCACCAAAGTATGTCTGATCACTTCTGGAATGAGGAAACCTATTCTTATGATATAAGGAAGGGAGATCCTCATATGTAACCAAGAATTCTAATAGAGATTCATCATTAAAAAACCCATCAAGGATTGGTAAATCTAGTGAAGTGGTATCATTGATTAGTTTGGGGTATACAATTAGAAGTGTATAAACATGATTCACTTATAAAATTCTCATGGGATAGGTCAAAAAGGTATGATGTGTTGAGAGGCATTTTGAGAGGATCTAGCATTATATATATCATTTCTATATCTAAGTCCTTGATTTCCCTATTTATCATATGCTTTAATGGGGTTTATAATTCCCTATTCATTTTTACCAAGCTCCTAACATGTGTAACCAATAATTTGAAAATATTATACTAAAAAAGTTGAATTAAACTTTTTGCCATATGTACTAGAAATAGCTATTGGATTTGTTTGTGTATTTTGAATTATAGGCTGGGGTGGTGTAATAGAAAAATACATGTGTGGAATGTAGTTATGTGAAGTCTCTGTATGCTAAAAATACTTAAACAATTATTTATCCATTGGGCATGTGTATATATGGCCTATATATCTAAATTTTAAACATTCATGTAACATTGATAGAACTTAATGAATAACATGGATCCATTGTATATCAAGTAAAAGATTGTAATTGAGATCGTTTGGCATGACTTAACATGTTGTAAGAAGTTCTTAGGGTTTGAAGGTATGGTTTAATGTGATTTAACACAATTTTTTTTGTGGAATATTTTCAAACCCTCAAATGTTCATATCAGAAGGATCTAAATCTTTAACATGGATGTCAAGATAGTGTAGGAAAAATATGTTGCAGATATTCAACCTTGATCCTTTGTCAACTAGAACTAATTTGACACCTACATAATTAATTGATAAAGTGATATGTATAGGTAGGTGTAGATCTATGATATGCTAATGTGGAAGGTCCTATCTCTCAAAATAAATGTGTTATTCTATCCATTTCATAGTGTTGATAATAAAGGCCACATAAACAAGCTTAGATGTTTGTGGTACCTGAGTATATCAAAGTGTTAGATAAAAAATATATTTTTATGTGTCAGAGTGTTTTAAGAAATCTAAAATGGAAATTTTACTTGAATAAACGTAATACATAAATCTATAATCATAGGTGTTGTAAACCTACTGAGCTTGAAGACCACATGAGGACATCATAACCTTCATTTTTAGTTCTACCAAGAGCATAGATCAAAAGATAGATGAGAGATGTGGGTTATATGTTTGTGATCGATAAAAAGGAGGGATAATAAATACCAATGATGTTATGATATGTCTAGGAATGATGAGAAAGGAGGGAATGAATGAATAAAATTCATCTATGTGGGAATGATATATTTTAGGTAATATCACTAGTGTTTGATTTATCAAGTTATCTATGTTGAAATAATATTATCTTAAATTTATTGCACATAGAACAAATATAAAATTCTATCAAAAGAATGCAACATGAAAGATATTTTAGTTTATTTAAAACATCATGTATTCAAATGTCTATATGATTAAAGAATGTCATCTTAATTAATTTTCACATAGAAGAAATATAACATACTATGGGAACAATGCAATATGAAATATATTTTAGTTGATTTAAAACATCATGTATGCATATATTTATGTGTTTAAATAATTATTTATTAACTATTTTGCACATATAAGAAATATAATATGCTATGGAAAGAATGCAACATGAAAGATATTTTAGTTGATTTAAAACATCATGTATGCATATATGTATGTGTATGTATTAATTACTTTTCACATAAAGGAAAGATAACATTATATGGAGTATGATAAATAGTGCATTTGATAATAAGCATCATCTATAAATGTATTGATGTCTTGTCTTATTTCATTTCAAATTAAATGAAATAAGCATGAAAATGAAACTACGAAACCTTGGAATGAAAAGTAATTTATTTCTTTTTATTATAATCATGATGAGATGGGTTGGGTTATGCATAAAAAAATGGAATTTATAACCCTAATGTGTATTATATATGATCAGGGCTTCAAATCTAAGGTATAATTTGAAACAATTTAAATTAGATGTAAAATAAATTGAAACCTTAATTTAAAATGTGATTTTAATTTAGCTAGGTTATCTAAATAAAATTAGAAAATCATAAGTATTCATCCCTAAATTTATTTCACAAAAAAAGGAATTAATGGAAGCTAGGGTTTGATGCAATATTATAAGTAAGATGGGTTCACTAAATGATTTAACATTTTAGGGTTTTACACATGTAATTACTATGTTTGCTTAAAATTATGAGATGTATAAATTAGTTAAAAATATGAAATAATTAAGAACTAACTTCTTGCGATTTTGACCTTGTTTGAATTTCTTTAAAAAGTAACAAATAGGGATAAATAGAGACTTATTTAAAAATTAACTATCATGGATGATCTGGGTTATGAAATTTGAGATCTAGTTAGTTGTCTATGTCATCAACATGATCCTAGTATTAATTTTTTCATAGGATGGTAACACCTAGTTTGGATAGTAGCACCATATGTGTGTAGTGTCCTTGATTTAACTATTTTGGGAATATTGGTGTCCCTAATTTAGTTAAGGCTTTGGATTGACTAAATCAGTAAATAATATTACAATAATTTAACCACTAATTTATATAATTTTATTATACATTTTTATAAATAACAATAAATCTAGAAAAAATAAGACTTAGCTTAAAATAAAATGAAATAACTATTCTAGGGTTTGATTCTGGTTGTGCTAAACTGGGACAATGTCACAAATCAAGATCTAGATTTTGTTTTTTGAAAGGATAGAACTACCAAAATAAGACACCCTATAGTCTAGTGTTATTCTCCTCTTCTACCACTATTGTCCAAACTACTTTCAGAGACCTAAGTTTTCTAGGTTTTGTTTATTGTCCCTATGTGAGATTTCCTGTGAATTCTTGACTACTAAAAGTCTACATAAATCTATGTAGATCTAATTAAATATTCAAACCATATAATTCATTATGATTTAATAAAAGATAAGAATTAAGGGGGGGTTAGTGTGTGTAAGATAGACTAAACATGTATTCACACCTCTGGTGTGAGCATGTTGCCTACATACCAATACTCCAAAGAGGGATCAGCCATATGTAGTTCTTCCACTTAATGTGTTTTGTGTAATAGTATAATGTAGATGTAATATTTTTTAACTAGGTGTGATTGAAGTGGCTAGGGATTGGTGTGAGGATTTGGATATGCTTGTAGTTATATTGGATGGTTATATATAGAGAATAAGGAAATTTGTCTTGGTGATTTTTCTTGTATTATTGCTTGCTTTGTAATATTTTCCAAACTCCTTATAAATGAAATTTGAATGGGATTTTATAGAGATATATTAGTCATGGGTTGAATGTATTCATGTTAGATTGACAATATGAAGGATATGAAATAGAAGGAAATAACTATTGGAGCTCCAAATGTAATTATACAAGAGTGCCAAAATAGGAAACCATAGGGTCTAGTGCTATAGTCCAAGTTATGCACTCCTATCCTATAGGTGTAGGACCTAAGGGGATAGGATTGTCTTGGGAAATATGACCTGGTTGAGGTGGAATGATCATTTGTAAATATTAGGATGATTGGGTATAAGAAAATAGGTGTTTATAAGGGTCATGAGAGCATGCAAGAAAGACCTATAGGTTGGATGTCACAATCCACACTCAAGATACCAATTTTGACATTTTATATGACTACATTTCCCCCCCTTTATTCTATTGATGCAATGACATGAAAATACTAGGATAAAGGAAAAGTAGAAAGTGTAACTGAACTTACCAACAAGGGTGAAGCTCATGAATCTATGGGATGTTGGGTGTGCACAAAGAGAGCACATTATAAAGTGTAATCTACAAAATAAAATCAAGAGTAGATTAGTTCTTAGTAGACATGTTATGTCTAAAGTAAAAACATATAAAAGCTAGGTAAAAGAGAGTGGAAGAGAAAGGAATGGATACACCTCACTGGGTATGAAAACCTATACAAAATATATTATGACATTGAGTGTTGTTAGGTATGTGTTGTGCCAAAATAAATATCACAAATGGAGCTGAGTATTCAATTCCCCAAGAGTGGCTCAATAATTCAAAGTTTATCCCTTTGGATCTATCATCACCTACTAAGTGAAGCTATATGATCGTGTATGTGTTAATTTATGTTTTTACTGTGTTTAATCCCTCTGAGTAGGTGGTTGAATAATATAGAGGCTAGATAGTCCTTTAAATCCATCATTTCCTCATGAAGTAAAGCTATAAACTAATATTAGTATGAATGTGTGTTGTCTCAGATGGATCTTAAATCCCATAAATACTCTATAATCTAATAATTTGGCATGGATAGCCTAGTGTGTATTGGAAACTAGGCCACTCTTGCCACATGAAAAAAGGTGGAGATTAGGCTTGTATTAAAGGCACTTCAAAACTAGGCAATAAGTTTATATCGAATCCACTCGAGAATGATGCCAACCACTTATATATGGAATAAGGCATGTAACTACTGAAAATGCCTAAGTAATGCCATAAATTGTAAAGAAGAGAAAATAAATGTGCCATACACTTTTACCCCAATCACTGATGTTTGTAATATGGATTATGATCTAGAAGTTAAATCAAGTACATAGTCTGAAACTAGGTTTGAGAGCCATCATGACATGTATGATGCCCCTATATGTAGATTCTCTAAGAAAAGTTATACTAAAACTATTGATTCCAAACTGAATTGTTGCTGACAAAACTATAACTATACTTACTTTTATATGTATTTTAAGAAAATCTACTTATTTGCTTTTTGGATAAGATTTCAAAAATAGGACATTTTATTATCTAGCATTATAGTAAAAATTTGGTGCTCTTATCCTATGCTAGTTTTGAAGTCTAAATATTGTTCTAGGTGTTCTGTAAACTAATTTTTGACTACTTAGAGGCTCTGATCTTTGTGATAAAACCCTTATTTATTTCCCCCTCTTTTGAGGGTAGGAATTAAGACCCTATAATGACTATCTTTAGAAGAAAGAGCATTATAAGTTTTCTCTACTATGAAAATACATGATATAGCAATGATAACCAATAAGATATATCAAGATATAGCATGGTTCGTATGATAAATCATTAGATCAATAGGGGTATGCCTAGATAGATATAACAACATAATAATATGTACAATATAGTGAATTAGAATTGAAAGTCTAGTTAGTTTTTAGTTGTTAGTTGTGGATGTGGATCATGCATGGTGTGGATCATGGCATTATAAACAATTGAGAACCAAATAAGCAATAAGCACACAATGCAAGAATCAAGAAGAATACAAGAGTGGGAAAGGGGCCAAAAAAACAAGGGACATGGGCACATGTCACTCAAACTAGGAAGTAAACATAGAAGGCATATTCAAATACCACATAGACATAAAATTGAAACAAGCAAGGTTGGCATAAGGTCCATAGGCACATATGAGATTACAAGCAAAGGATATTATAAAATATCCTAAGGCACATAGAAGAGATCAATTAGGAACTAAGAAATATAATCACATCTAGTTATGCAAAGAAAAAAGAAGGCATGTATAGTTTGGAAATACAATCACATCTAACTAATCAAAGAAAGAAGTGAAAGTATGCAAGACATGTAGTACAAGACTAGGTATATGCTAATAAATACACAAGTGTTATATACTAGTGAGTCTTGATAGAGTAATCTATGGAAACTAGTAAATAATGTACATCATCACAATAACTAGAATGTGTGGTGTATGAATGACATAACCTAGAAAGTGTAGACATGTATAAGATGCTCTTGGTGGGTATACATATGGATATATGTCTCAAATGTGTGAAGTAGGATGCCCACTCAATGGGTAGAGTGAAGAAATCAAGGATCTAAAAGTTAATACACACAATAAAAAAACATCAAGTGAAGCATGGTAATGTAGAAAAATTGACAAACAATAGCATAAAATAAAAAAAAAATATAAGTCTAACATGGTATCAAAAATGTAAATCATAGATGATGCATATAATTAAAATGTTTATGAATTATTGAATATTTGAATGTTTTCAAATTTTGGAATATTTGAATGTTTTCAAATTTTGGAATATTTGAATGTCTTTGTATTTTGGAATAAGCTATGTATAAAAAATCATAAAGAAACTATGTATAAATAATATTGAGAATAAATGATACTATTAAATTAGTCTCATGGGAGACTCCCTATCATGGTGTCTTGTACTGAGAAGGATCATGTGTGATCATGAAACATGATGGAGAGGCTAATAATGTAAGTCTAAAATCTATGTATGTTGTAAATACTCTGGAATATCTAAATTAAAAACCAATTATGAGGTCCCCCTATAACTATAAGAAGTGGATTCAATTTTGGGGTTATTAAGTACATATCCAGTGGTAGGAGAATCTCTCTAAACATGTGCTTAATGTGTAGAGGTATGAAACGTCAATGATAGCGCCTTGGGTGTGAACATTGTAGCTAGAAGTTGTCTATAATTTTAAAATTTTGGGTGCTCTAAAAGAGGCTCCTATGGAAGTATATGGACTCTTTGTGATGGCAATGGAAGCCTTGGCCATGTCTGAATCTAAACTAGAGGAAGAACTATAATGGGTATATAAACTAAAACTAGTGAATGGAAAGTGGTAGATGGCTCTAAAGTGGGGAGTGGCAACTCATACAAAAATCCACCAACTATAATAACCTAATTAACATGAATGAATTTCATGTGTTTATAAACTATAGAAGGTAATGCTTTAAGTTTCTAAATCTATGGTCAACCAACATATTGAAGACTCATGCACTGGGAACTATAGTTAATTATGTGGCCATGTGTGTTGGACCAAGCTATAAATAAAGTACAATCTCACCTAATAAACTCTATATGTGCCCACTAAATCTATTGATAACTATGTCCATCATGGTAATATATTTCTTTGAATATCCCAAATGATACAATAATATCATAATGCACATGTTCACACTAGATTCATTATCTATGAGTACACTATGAATAAGATGATTATGAATGTAAGATCTAATAAAGAGTGCATGATAATTTGAATCATCCTCAACTATATCCTACTCTGAGAAAGATATTGAAGGTGTAGTTGGAACTCTAGAATTGTACACACTAATCATGTTACTCAAGGGATGTGACTCTACTAAAGGGGTCCTGTATGTAGCTGGTAGTGGATGTGCATGATATTCATGGTGAACATCTAATGTATCCCATGTATACTATTTAGAATGTTGTGGAAAAGGATCTATTTTTTTTAAAATCCTTGGCTTATGTTTATTGTGCTTGTAGAGGCTCAATTAGAGTGCCAATATCAATAATATTTACATCTATCAAGTCTTGTATCTTGTGTTTCAAATTGATGCATCTGGTTATTATGTGGTTTGGTGCCCTATGAAAGTTTAAAAATGCATTCTAATCATATGCCCGTGGAAGAGGCTTTTTTGGATCCAATTCCTAAATAGGAACAAAAAATATGATATTACATTATAAAAGCTACTATAAAACTCTGGCTAGAGAAACAAGTAGATTGGTAAAGGTTCATTGAGGAAGTGCTGATAAAACTACTCACTAAGGGGGCTCTGAAGCCACATTGACTATAGGTTTATTTTGAATTTTGTTATCATTGACCTTTACTTTGTATGAGGCTTTATTATTTTTTTTGTTTATTTTTTTTGATATACATGTGTACTTGAGTTTTCCCATTAAAATTAATTTGACTTTCCTTTTTTTTAGTGTATGGCATAACTCAATGAAGGAAGAAAATATTTTTAACATTATTGATTCATGAAAATTTGGTAGAAGACTCTATTTGAATAGATATTATAACTCTTGATTGGCCATGGGGATAATCATCTTGGCCAAGATAGTCTTATATTGAAGAACATAATCTATGAGATGCTCATTTGATCTTTGTTTTTATTGTGAAACTTGGGCATAGGAAACCTTATCACCAATGTTAATGCTGAAATGAGTTAGGAACATGTTGCCTAAAGGATTGTATGCACTGAATGATTGATTTTTTAGACTATAGAACCATGGAAAATCATAATCCTTTAGAATTTTTGGAAATAACTTGGTTATTATCAAATTATTTGGCACATAGTCCAAGCATGCTAGGTGAAAAGCTCTCAAATGTGTCTCTGGATCACCCTTTCCATCTTGTAGAATGATCTTGGGTAAATAAAACCTAGTGGCAAGGGTGTCAAAGTAATATGATGTGTCAATGGTCTATGTAGTAGCGAAAAAGAATCCAAAGCCTATGTTGGTCTAAAAGCACCTTGCTCAAGATGTAGCACCTTGGATTGAGGATATTTAATCTCTTACACAAGGGAAACCACATCAAGAGACAAATATGTACTAGTTGTAGCTGGTGATGGCATAAATGAAGGTTAGGATGTTATAGGGGGTTATTGAGACATAGTTAACTCTGTAGTGTCATTTTCAATTGGCTTCTCTATGGTTATAGAGGATTGAACATTTTTTTATTTTTATTGCTCTACTTGTAGTATTTTAATCATATCATATTACATGTTAGGGTTTTTAGTTAAGAGTTCTTGAAGTTACATTTTATCAGTTTCATCAAAATTGGTGTATTGGGCCATTGTTAAAGTAGGAAAAAAATTGAAAATTGACTGAATTTTTTGTAATAATTTGGATTAAGTGCTATCGAAGGAAAGTACTAAATATAGGAAATGTAAAGTCCTAAAAACAAAAAACTAGAGAATACATAAAAAGGATATGGAGCTCACAAATATGTAAGGTGATACTTCAAAAGAAATGGGACCTAATATATACTAGGGTTTTGAAAAATTATTATTTTTAAAAATTACTATGGAATTTTAAAAATTAATTTGAATTTATGATTTAAATATGTAGGTAAAAAATTAAAAAGATATTGGAAAAATTATGATTTGAATGGAGCAAATAAATTCAATTAGGGTTTGAAAGAAATTGATTTTTTTTTTAATTACTAAAGAATTTTAAAAATTAATTAAAGTTTTTATTTAAATATATAGGTAAAAAATCTAAATAATACTAAAAAAATTATTATTTAAATGGGCATGGCAAATTCAACTAGGGTTTCAACAAAAATGATTTTTTTAATTACTAAGGAATTTTAAAAATTAATATGAATTTATGATTTATATATGCAGATAAAAAATAAAACAAAATTGGAAAAATTAGGAAGGAATTTTCCCTAGGGTTTCTAGGGTTTTTATGTACACACAAAGTAAGTTGGGTTCACTAAATGATTTAACTATTTTAGGAATATTGGTATCTTATTCCTAATTTAGTTAAGGGTCTAGGTTGACTAAATTAGTAAATAATATTTCAATAATTTAACCATTTCTTTTTATAATTTATTTGTATTTTTAACCTTCTTATAAATAGCAATAAATATAGAGAAAATAAGACATAGCTTAAAACAAATTAAAATAATTGTTGTAGGGTTTAATATTAGCTGTGTAGGATTGGGATAGTGTTATAAATTGAGATCTAACTTTCATTTTATGAAAGAATAGGATCACCAAAATAAGACACCCTAGAGTCTGGTGTTATTTTCCTTTTTTGTATCTATTGTCCAAACTGCTTGCAAAGTCTTGAGTTTTATGGGTTTTGTTTGATGTCCCTATGTGAGCATTCTTATGAAATATCAACTACTGAAAGTTTAAAAAACTCCTTGTAGATATTACTTAATCTTCAAACCTTAGAATTCATTATCATTAGATAAAACTTGAGAAATAAGGTGGGGTTAATGTGTGTAAGATGCATTGAACATGTATAGACACCCCTTATCTGAACATGTTACCTACATACCAATACTTCAAAAAGGGATCGAACCATATGTAGTTATCCCACTTAATGTGCTTTGTGTAATAGTGTAATGAAAAAGCAAAAATTATAAACTAGGTGTGCTTGATGTGGCTAAGGATTAGTTTGAGCATTTAGATATGCATGTAGCTATATTGGAAGGTTGTATGTAGAGTATAGGGAAATTTGCCTTGGTGGTTTTTCTTGTATTCATACTTTCTTTGTAATATTTTCCAACCTCCTTCTAAATGAACTTTGAATGGGATATTATATAGATCTATTGGTCATGGGTTAAATGTATTCATGCTAGGATGAAAAGATGAAGGATAAGAAATATAAGGAAATATGCATTAGAGTTTAAAATGTAATTAGATAGGAGTACTAAAATAAGACATCCTAAGATCTGGTACTATAGTCCAAGTTGGGTACTCTTATCATATAGGTGTGGGACCTAGAAGAATAGGATTGGCCTAGGAAATGTTGCCT
This sequence comes from Torreya grandis, assembly GCA_037957365.1. Taxonomy (NCBI): domain Eukaryota; kingdom Viridiplantae; phylum Streptophyta; class Pinopsida; order Cupressales; family Taxaceae; genus Torreya; species Torreya grandis. The sequence goes on from JARHVA010007521.1 coordinate 660,872, forward strand.
AGATAATGTGGAATGACCATTTAGAAAGTTAGAGATGACTAGGAATAAGCAAAAAGGTGTCTGAAAGGGTCATGAGATCATGCAAGAAAGACCCATGGGTTAGGTGTCACAATCCACACTCAAGCTACCAATTTTGACATTTTATATTACTATAGTCCTCAATATGGTGTTGATGTCCCCTTTACAGGACTATTCCTATTTATGGGAAGCACCAAAGATTGTGTATGTATGTTATGTTCCTACATGACTAAAACCTTTAGCTCTATTTATACATGGAAAACTTGATTTGATGTGCAAACCCTAATATCCTTATAAATATTGAATATAAATAATTCTGTGTGTTAGTAGGATGGACTAAACATCCTCAACACCCTATTATGTATATAATTACCTGCATACTAATACACTAGGGAGGGATCAAGTCTAATGTAGTTATCCCACCTATTGCTTGATATATGTGCAAGTGAATGCTATAATGAGAGTACCCTTGGGTGCCTTGAATGTTTTGAGCTTTAAAATGCTTGAAAACTATCTTAAGACTATTGTAAATGGTAGTATGTGAAGTATAGGGTATAATAGGGACTAAATACCTAAATTTTTCATATCTTTGTCTTTGGTTTGAATAAAATTTTGCATATATTTTATATCTAGTGAATGGAGGCAGAATAGACTAGTATTTATAGGGTTTTGTTGGTTGTGTAGATAAGAAAATGAGCTTAAGCTGACCTTAGGAGGGGCACACATTTGAAAAATTATCCATTGGGAATATTTGGGGCTAAGGATAATAATGCCTATTTGGGGACACTAGTGCCATGTGCTTGTATTATCCCAAATTTGGAACTAATGTCCTTTTTGCAAACTATTGAGAAAGTTGGGTTGGGATCTAGGATGATAGTTTTGGGACTATGTCTTGACTAGTTGTAGATGACTATGATCTACTAAATGACTGGAAATGTAAGTCTCACACTCAAGGATAAGTCTATGGCTATCTTATGGATATTTTAACTCAAGAGACACTCTTATCATCCAATTATCACTTTTAGGTGATTAAAAAACATTTATTTCCCTTACAATTTTTTTATGTACCTATATACCTAAGTATGTAAAATCTCATAACATAGAAAAAACATCAAAGTAATAACTAAATCAACGTATTTTGGGAGGGTTTTTTTTTTCTTATATTAGACCTTAATTCCCATTATATCAAAATCAAGATAATTAAGTAATCTAAATAAGACAAGTAAAACTCAAACTACCAATAACCATAATTATAGTTAAGATTATAAAGGCACAGTTGAATGAAATAAATCAAGAAACCTATCATAATCCAAGTTATATCAAAAAATCACAATGTAACCAACTAAGAAAATGAATAAATAATTAATTCATATCAATACACTCATGCCTACCAGATATAATGCAGTGATAATAAACACAATATAGTAGAGGATTAGCATGCATGTGAAAATCATGTATCATAATGAAATCAAAGAAACAAAACTTAGTTTCTACCAAATATCCAATGTAATAAACCTTCATTTAACTCAAATAACTAATTTTGGTGTGTGCATGGGTTTTAACAAAGCTCTCTCAACCCCCATTATTGGTTTATGTATCCCCCCTCTGATTTTATTCTCTCTCTCTCTCTCTCTCTCTCTCTCTCTCTCTCTCTCTCTCTCTCTCTCTCTCTCTCTCTCTCTCCTCCTCTCTCTCTCTTCTCTCTCTCTCCTCTCTCTCTCTCTCTCTCTTCATCTCTCTCTCTCTTCTCTCTCTCTCTCTCTCTCTCTCTCTCTCTCTGAAGTACTTGTGAGGATGGGACATTCATGCATCCATCACATCAATCAAACTAGTAGTTAATTCAAACTCAAAATAATCCTCATCATTTAACCATAATAAACTACTAAATTCAAGTAATCTACAAAATTAGAATCATAAAGCATAATAAGATATATGTGGTAGTTATCTATCTAGATATTGATCATGAAAGACATAATATAACTATCAATCAAATAAAATATACAAATATAACTTAGAAATAAATATATACATTACTAATATTAGTATCATAATACATCATTTAATTCTTAAATAGTTTGTCAAAAAACCATATGTGACATCCTTCCCCCGTAAAATAGATCATCATCATAATGACACTTATTTCAACAATACTTCAAAAAATTAAATAAAAGTTTAGAAGAATATAAATAATATTTGATAGAAGTAATTTTTTGATTAAATAAGTAAATTACCTCAATAATTCCTCATAGTCCTCCCATGTATCATTATCCTTAGAATATTGGTCCCACAAGACCTTGCACTTTAATACTTATCTGTTATGAAAGCTAAGCTAGTGATTATTAGTTATTTTGATTGGTTTTATAGTAACCTCCTTAGATCATAAAATTTTAATGCATTCCATTACAAAGCATGTGTAGGAACAATAATATAGTTCTTAAGATATAAAACATGAAAATCATTATGCATTTGAGCTAAATATGGTGTTAATACAAGGCTATATACTATCCGATTAATTAATTATAGAGCCTTGATGAGTCTCACATATCTAGGTGATAACTTTATTGATATTATAAATTTTATTTCACTCTTTAGAGGTTTGACCCACAAAAAAATTATCTCCAACTAAGAATTTCCTTATTATTCTTATTGGATCACCATAACTTGTCTTCCTATCATTAGATTCAGATAATCTTTGTTTTATTAATTATACTTGATCTTTCATTTATATAAGCATATTAGTCCAATGTCTACTCTATATTCTAATTTATCCTAGTTTATTGGTGTTCTATACCTCCTACCATATAATGCTTCAAAAAGAGCCATTTTGATAGCTAATCCAAATGAGTTACTACAAGTGAACTCAACCAATAGTATGCATTTTTGACATTTTTTATTTTTAGTCCATGAAATACATCCTAAAAATATCCTCCAAGATCTAACTTATTCTTATTATTTGTCCATATATTTCTAGATGGTAAGCTATAATAAAATTTAGGTGAATTCCCAAAGCCAATTTAAAATTTTTCCAAAACCTAAAAGTCATATTAGGGTTCTTATCTAAGATAGTCTTTTCTGGAAACCCATGCAACCTATAAATTTCTTTGAAAAAAATATTTTCAAGAATCAATGCATCATCCATAAAAATAAATCAAATGAAATGATATACCTTAGTAATTTTATCCATAACTATCAAGATCATGTCATGATGGTTATTATACATAGGCAAACCTTGGACAAATCAATGCTAATAGCTTACCACTTCCATTCAATTATGGAGTGTGGGTACAATAACCCAACTTGATGTATGTGTTTAACCTTGACTTGGTGATATTATAATCATCTATACACAAAAATTAGTCACATAATTATTAATCCCCTTCTAAAAATACAATGGTTTTAACTCTAATAGCATCCTATCCACTATAATATTCTTGAAAAGGAAGTATTGTGAAATTCCTTTAAAATTGTTTTTCAAATTTTCTTTATCAGGCACATATATTTTACCATTATATCTTATAATCCCATCACTCTTAAATTGAAAACCTTGGTATCTAAGATCTTGATATTTTCATCCAATATTTATTAACTTATTTGTATAATTCCTCCAAGTGAGAATTTTTCTAATTGATCTCAGAAGGTAATCCTTATTGTATCCAAAGTTGTAATGTACCTTCTATGACTAAGGGCATATATAACTCTATTTTGTTTACCATTAATGTATTTTATGTTGAAATCATAATCCAATATAAACTCTAACCACCTTCTCTAATGATTATTGAGGTTAGGT